>JABXWE010009089.1:0-27402 GCA_014611495.1 Limonius californicus | reverse complement strand
CAACGAGAGCAAATCGGCACACATTGACTGCACGTATAAGCACAATGAACAGTTCTCGATATCAATAAATAATACAATCATCCCACATTGTGACACAGCAAAATACCTGGGAATGAACCTGGATATCCGTCTTTGGTGGAAAGAGCACATAAAGAAGGAAAGGAAAGAACTTGATCGCAAATACAAAAAAATGTACTGGCTGATTGGGAAGAAATCACGACTGTCTGTGCATAATAAGTTACTTTTGTACAAACAAATCTTAAAACCAATCTGGACCTACGGGATTCTGCTCTGGGGATGTGCAGCCAAGAGCAACATAGATAAGATCCAGGTCGTTCAAAATAAAGTACTCCGAGGTATTGTTGATGCTCCATGGTACTATCGGAATGACCACCTTCATAGGGATCTGAAGATTCCAACAGTCCGAGAAGAAATCAAAAGGTTTGCAGAAAAGCACGAGGGAAGACTCCATGCTCACGTCAACACCGAGGTGCTACAACTACTGGATAATACCGATTTGAATAGAAGACTCAATAGGGTCAAACCTTCTCACCTTGTGTAGTGTATGCTTGTATAGTGATACAGTGCTAAAGCAGAGCATAGTGATCTTGTGCGCAACACGTCAAGCTTGTCTTCCAGTTTAAGAAATAAGAGACACCAATGGGGATATCTTAGTTAAGTACCTAGTTTTAAGAAACTCAAACTAAAATTGTAGGTTAGTCGATAACGACTAGTAACAATAAATGATATTAAATAATTAAAAAAAAAGAAAATTTTTAATCGGCAGTCCCTTTATTATTATATTATTTCTCTTTTCTTGCTTTTCCTGTATTTCCATTCCATTTTTCATCTTATTAATTTTTTTGCGCAATTATTGTTGTTTTTCGCGATTCCATTCTTTGTCAGCAAACTCTACCTTAATTTTAGCCATTTCTTGCTGAAATAGATGAATTTTATTCTCGACGCGCTCCGCTCTTTCATCCATTGCATCCAATTTATTATTGCCAGTAATTCCAACGTTTTATTACTTCCGTTTTACTTGATTTGTAGTGTATCTAAGTTCCATTGACGATACAACTGAATGGACATAGCGTTGGTTCTAAGCATTGACCGAGACTAAAGAGAGACACGAAAGACACGAACCACGTGGGTGTGGGCAAAAAGGGACGCAGGCTGCATTGACTTGCATAAGCGCATAGTAGTTTACTTAAGTAATAACGTACGTACGTTAACGTTTATTTTAATGACAAGAATTGCCTACTAAATTGAACAGAAAACGAAAATGGTTATGTCATGTTCCAGTTATGGTTGCACAAATCGTTATAAAAAGGGTGGCCCATCATTTCATAGGTAATGTTAGATTATAATAACGACTGCCTAACCAACACGGTTTTTATTTGGTTTTCCTAGAATGAACAATTAAGGAAATTATGGATTGTGGCAATGAAACGAGATAATTATAAACCAACGTCAAACAGCAGATTGTGTAGTGCTCACTTTTTAGAAGACGACTTCAATATTCATTTCGGTCTAAAAACACTACAGTCTGATGGGGTCTAGGAAATTTGACCGAAAACAGTAGACCGAAAGAAAGTTGACCGAAGACAGTAGACCGAAAGGAAATTTGACCGAACGGAAAGTTGACCGAAAGGAAATTTGACCGAAGAACATTTAACCGAATGGAAAGTTGATCGTAAATATAATTTTTTGACTGTTTAATGCATACAAGCTGGAAGATTATTTTGTACATCGAACTCATTGCCGGATATGACTTAATCGTAAACATATTACCCGACAGAACTTATTGATTGCAAACTAATGATTAGTAATTAAGATGCATTAAACAGTCAAAAAATTATATTTTCGATCAACTTTCCATTCGGTTAAATGTTCTTCGGTCAAATTTCCATTCGGTCAACTTTCCATTCGGTCAAATTTCCTTTCGGTCTACTGTCTTCGGTCAACTTTCTTTCGGTCTACTGTTTTCGGTCAAATTTCCGGTAGCGGTTTTGTCTATATCGTCTTTCCATCTAGATCTTGGTCTACCGCGATTTCTTCATCCCTGTCGCGGTCTCCATTCCGTCAATCTCTTAGTCCACCTATTGTCTTGTATTCTTGTTAAGTGTCCGGCCCAGCTCCAATTCAAGCTGGCGATGCGCCGAGCTACATCGTCCACTTTTGTTCTGTGTCTTATATGTTCGTTTCTTATCCGGTCTTGTAGCATGACTCTTTCTATTTTCCTTTGGCAGCATTTGAGTTTTTCCGTTACTTTCTTTAAGGTTCATGTTTCAGACGCGTAGGTTAGTACTGGCAGTATGCACTGATTGTAAACTGTTGTCTTTAAATGTTGTGGTAGGTTTGGTTTAAATACTGTTTTTTTAAGTTTGTCAAATGCGGCCCATGCTAATTTTATTCGATCGATCGATCTCAGTTGCTTGTCTTTCTTCTGATAGTGTTATTTTTTGCCCGAAATGTATGTACTCATCTACGACTTCTATGTGCTCATCTCCCGTAACGATAGGTATTCGTCATAATTGTTGTTTTTGAGGTTTTGATTTTAAGCCCCATTTTCTCAGTAGCAGTTTGTAGTTGTTTTTACATTACTTCTAGGTCAGGCATGTTGTCAGATAGTAACAGAATATCGTTTGCAAACCGTAGGTTCGATAGGTATTCACCATTTGTATTTATACCCATGTTATGCCAAGGTCTTGAATGTATCTTCCAGACTGTTTATGAATAAATTAGGAGAAATGGTATCCTTCTGCCTAGTTAAAGTGCAAAATGCAAAAAAGATTATAAAAGTGCGCAGTTCACTGTATAATTCTACATATGAAAACAAAAATGAAATGCAAAGTAAAAAATACAAAATACTAAATTTATAGTTCCAAGTCAGAGTATAAATTACAAGTAAATAGTTTACAAAAACATAGTATAAGGTATAAAATTCAGAGTACAATTCCAAAGATCAGAAACAAAACAGAAAGTACCAAGTTTAAAGCACAAAATCTTGAACAGAGTTGAAAATATCTACTATTCAAATATACAAAAACCGAAATTTTAAATACAAAATACAAAGTGTGAAAACACAATACAAGCACAAAGTACTAAGTTGAAAACAAAAAGTCATAGTAAAAGGAATACGATACGAAGTACAGAAATAAAGCATAAAATATACCGTTCAGAGTTCAGTTGTTAAGGACAAACTCCAAAGTACAAAAATACGTAATACAAAGTAGGTAGAATCTGCTATGTGTAAAACACAAAGCCTAAAATAAGTTTAAAAAATTGAAATACAAAATACAAAGCCCGAGCTACCAATTGCAAAGCACGAAATACAAAGTCTGTACCTAGTAAAGTTCAGAGAACACGTAAAGCCGTCGGTACCGGTTGTCATACAAACATCTTTAACAATCGTAAACCAAGTAGTGGAACTTCTATTCTCTGTTCAACGGGTTAGGTTAGCCTCCTGCCCGGCATACTTGCAAAGAGGGTTCACAAAACCTACTCCATAGTAGGTAATTAACAAGTCCTTGGCCTATATACAGAAGAAGAAAAAGAAGATTATATATCAATTGGATCATTTTTGAATAGAATTCGTATTTATGTTTCAGCAATATCAAGTACACAACACTAACAGCCTAAAATTATACTTTTTCTTTCAATTTAATTTATCCTGATATTTAATTTAAGGACGCAAATAGTCAATTGTATATATGTTAGTATATTTTACCATACATCCACATCTGTTTTCATAGTGTTCACGCTCTACTTCTTTAAAATATATGAAATTCTAAGTTTTCATGTTCTCATATCAAAATTAATTAGTGCGTCTGTATTCAAGTCGTTTAAAGGATTTTTTGTTGGGTATTTTTCAGATCTCTTATTTCACTGAAATTATAAAAACTATCATAAGCTATAGCATATTTTAACATTTTTAAGATCAATTTCCTGCTTCTTAAACCAACTAGAATAATTATGTTGTTCAAATACACCTCAAAGTAATCCTTCAATAAATTATAAATGGATATTGTATAACATCAGAAATCAGAACAAGTTTACGCATTGTTACGTTAAATAAATTGAAATTGAAAAAGAATTAAAAACCAAAATTCCCTGAAAATTGGGTTTGCTAGTTATACTATTTGCAACAAAAATTTATTGCACATAAATCACCACAAAAGAGTTGCTGGAAAAAGCTCTCGGAATTTTTGTAAAGTTTTAATTCTGATATCTTTACTATGACAACCAAACTAACATACAAAATTAAGTAATAGCAAATGTTAAAGTTTTATTACACTCGTCGTTATCCCTGAAACATTTCCTTCAAAATCGGTTTTTCGTTATTCTGTCAGAACAACTTTTCAGGCTGTCTTTATCTCGCGAATGTATTTTTAAATTTTCTCTAAGGGATCTTTCCGACGGTTTAACGCCAATCTAGTTTGTTAAGTAAACCTTTCTCTTTCATCACTCTATCGGCAATTTTATCCGGGCCATTAATCAAAATGCACGTTTTTAATGATAACGTGTTTGTTGTATCGAAAATAAAACAGAGGCAATATTTGTTTGCCCTAAGTTAAATGAACCAGAAATATTAATTGCTTTGGAGCAAAAAATCAACGTGATGACGATATACCGGGGGATAAAATAAACATAACACCTAAATAAATACTAATTGCAGTGGTTATAAAAGCAGAGGTGAATAGGGGTGGTCCTAATTTCATGATCATCATAGAGTTGTAATGTAATTTTGGTTTGAAAAATGTTTATATTGACGTAACCAGATATACTTTTCATATGACTTCGTGTTTCTTCTAAATTGTATGTTTCCAATCTAACCTTTTTTGTTCTTATGCTTGTTGGGTTGGAGTAAATTTGACAAATGAAGTTGCAAAAACGTGATAAGAATCGCAAGGCCCTTTCATCCCGAGAATATTTTTAGGGCAGCCCTTAGGAAAATAAACCGACTGCTGACCTAAATATTTAAAACATTAGTTGGGAACAATTCCAGAAAATAATCCCTCGTATAATACGAAAGTCGCTTTCGCACCGATATATTCATTGTTATGTTATGGTTACAATAAAGCGGGTTAATTTAGCATGAAAATTGGTTTGCTATGTTACCTGGCTACCGCTTACAGAAAGGTTCATTTTTCAGATAATATTGTAGGCTCTGGAGGTGACTTAACATCAAGTTTCAAAGCTCTTTCGAACGCCGCGTCCGAAAAGCTTATTTAATACCGCATAAATATTTTGTTACGGGGAAAATGAAACGTTGATTTGTGCTTTCGGTTGAAATTATTTGATTTGTTAGCAGTAACAAAGTAACATGTTGTATCAGTCAAGCGCCAGACGTTTATAAGCTTTTACATCCAACGTCAGTTAATCGAGATTTCTCCAAGAGAAAACCGAGACGAGATGTTTGCGCTGTGCACTGCAATAAAGCTATTTTGAACAAGTAAATAATACAAAAGTTGTACAAGAACTGTCATAAATTGTTCTCGAGTATTCGAGGAAGGTGATAGGAATTCGGGGAACAACGGGGTATGTTTGTTCTAAAATATTCGAATGCAGCGAACACTACACATATCACAATCTCAACGATCAAGAACACATGTCGACCTACTCTTTTTAACTTATAGATATAAATAACATATATTGAGGAAATGCTCCAGTTCTAATATATGTAGTATGATGTATGAGTCCTTGTTCCGCCTACGCCAGTGACGTGGCAGCCTTAGATTGGCCCATCCATCTTCCCGAGTTTTTCTCAGTTTCATTACAGGTTTTACATCTCGCGGCGGCGGCCTTAGATAACACGCTCCTTGATGGATTCGAACCCCGACTCCCGTTAAGAGTTTTAAATTTAACTTTTAATAGCCTGCTTTAATGTATGTGTGTGGTAATTTTAATCGCCGTCTGGGATGGAAATGGTTTTCTTTATTGACTTTCCCATTCACGGAATTACTTTCCAAGGATTCCACAACTCCATGCATAAATACCGGCATCGCTATAAGAACGTAAAATTATAGTTTGATCAAGGAGATTTGATTTGAAATGCAAAAAACTTGTCTTAGATTGATTCCTCCAGTTTTTTTCTTGTCGTCAGAATTAAATATCTGTGAGTGAGGTCAAATAAACTTAAAATTTATTATCATGACAACAGAACTAATTGTGACATGCATATTTTCAGTGTTGGGTTCTAATAAAGACAATTAAACTATTAAATTAATTAGTCTACTCACAGTTAAGACAATTCTTCAGTTTCAGTAACTGCCTTACATTTTTATGTTTTATGGAATAAGTATAAACCCACCTGAGAAATAGTGTGTAAATTTTAACTTTTATTATCAGTGTAGTCTGGCTGCTTCTATAAGTAGATGCAATTTAGCCAATGTACTGTTCGTTAGATGGGCTGTATGTGGAAGAGCGTTATCGTGCAGTAGAATAACGCCCTTGCTTAAGAGACCGCGTCACTTTAATAAGCTGAATTAATCGTTTTTCCTTTTTCGAGAAAATCGACGTAAATTGGTCCAATAGTGTCCCAAAATACAGTCGCCATAACTTTGGCAGCCGATGGCTGTGTTTTGAATTTTTTGGGCGGAGGTGAGCTTGAGTGACGCCATTCCATGCTAACATTCTTGCTTTCTGGGATATGATGTACCCAGGTCTCATCAGTTGTTATGATACGTGACAAATAGTCATCGCCTTCATAGCGAAGCCGTAGTTCTCTGCAAACCTGAAGTCGTTTCTGCTGTTGTTCCGCGGAAAGTTGTTTAGGAAGAGGAACCCACCTGGCGCTAACTTTACTAAATTTAAGCTTGTCGTGGACAATAGTTTGAACACTACCAACCCTAATGTTTACAATTTCAGCCATTTCCTTTACAGATATTCGCGTATTGCTCCGGCTCAGCTGGTCAACTTTTTGAATGTTCCCAAGATTTACAGCAGCCGCTGGACGGGCAGCATGCGGCATCCTGGAAGGATTTACACCACTCAAAGACTGTTCTGAGTGTTTTTGAAGTCTCTGATGAATAGCAGTCGCTTTTACACTTTCATTAAAAAGAAATGTTAATACAACTGACAGTATTGACACAATCAAGTTGCTCGAGCCTTTTAATAACTAATCGACTAGAACACTGTACGAAAAACATAAAAGAAAACCTCATTAATCTAGAAGACAATGTCGAAATAAGCTGGCAAAAAGTATCCCAGAAAATTTTTAATTCTGCAAATGAATCAATAGGCCGAAGGAAAATAAACATGAACTCGAACAACAACAGAAAGCCATGGTTCTCAAGCACAATAAAAAATTTAGCAAAAGAAAAGCGTAACACTTTTCTAGCGTATTTGAGAAACAAAACTAATGACGAATATTAAAGATACGTAGAAACTCGAAACCGGGTAAACGCAGAAATACGGCGACTGGAAGAAGAATATTAGGAAAACTTCACGAACGAAATGCAACATGACCTATACGGTTCTCAGAAAAAAATATGGGGAACGTTAAGGAGAAGGAAAAAGGAAACCCATGAATTTGTACAATCCAGTACTATTACAGAAGGAAGCTGGGTGGAATATTTCAATAAATTAGATGTTGAAAATCAAAACATAACAGTAGGCGAAGTACAGGAAGACGAAATAACAATAAAAATAGAACACCAAGTAGCGTCACATATAAAACAACTAAAAAACAGAAAATCACCAGGTAACGATGGCATAAACAACGAACTTTTGAAATACGGCGGTAAAGATCTACATCCGCAACTAACAATGCTATTCCAAAAAATTATAGATAGTGGAACAATACCGAAGGAATGGAAAAGAAGCATCACAGTACCTATCTTCAAAAAAGGCTGTAAAAAACTTCCAAGACAACTACAGAGGAACAACACTTCTTAATTCCACCATGAAACTATTAACAGGTATCTTGAAAACTTGCCTAAACAACCACATCGTCATGAGAGACGAACAACAAGGATTTTGCAAAAATCGATCTACTGTACACGCCAGCTTCACGTTACGGCAAATTGTTGAAAAAGCAATTGAATTTGAGAAATCAGCGTTCTTGTGCTTTGTCGATCTCAAAAATGCATTTCACAGAGTGAGACTATCTGACATAATAGAAATACTTAGAGAACATAACGTACCTCACGAAATAATGAGAGCTACAGTACAACTAAATAGTGGTACCACAACACGCATAATGGTAAACAACAACTGGACAGAAGAAATTCAAATACAGACCGGAATTAGACAAGGCGATTCGTTAAGCCCGTTTCTGTTTAACACGATCATGGACGGCACAATTCAAAAAACAAAAACAGCTGGTCGAGGATACATTACAAATACAGGGAAATTAAAAATAGTATGTTATGCTGACGAGGGGTGGTCGGTACTGGGTCCCGGTCTCCATTTGCCATTGGGGATCAAACTAATGGCACTCCTCGAATTACGGTCGCATTAGAGGAGTAACAAGACCATAACCAAAAAACATTCACACACAACAGCATGGTTACGCACCAACACGGTAACCCGTAGAGTCGGGCCCTGTTGTGCATTGCTCAAACTAACTTAGCTTTGTCTCACACCAAAAGCGATGGGCCTCTAAGGCCTGTAAAAGCTTCATAAAAAACAAGTGTTATGCTGACGACGCCGTTTTAATAGCGGAAAATAAGGACAAGCTCCAAAGATTACTCCACTCATTTCATCTGCCCTGCATACAATACAACATGGAAATATCTGTGGAAAAGATAAAATCGGTAGGAGTGTCTAAACAACCTATCCGATGCAAAACGATAAACGGATAGAGCAAGTAATGAAATTTAAATACTTAGGAACAGACATAACCTACCAAAACAGAGTAGAAGAAACAAAGAACAGAAAAAACCAAAAGGGTCGTAGGGTGTTTAAACGAAACAATATGGAATAACAAATACCTGAAACGGGAGGCAAAGGTTAGAATATATAAAACATGCATCCGACCCATCATGACCGATGCCGTGGAAGCCTGAGCGGAAACTAAGAAAACTAAAGCACTGTTAAGAACAACCGAAATGCAAGTACTACGCAAAATAACAGGGAATCGGCTGGCAGATAGAATAAGAAACAACGAAATCAGACAACAATGCGATGTCCCAGATATTGTAAGATGGTCGAGGCAATGAAAACGAGAATGGAATCAGCACGTTTCCAGGATGACTCCAGAAAGAATAGTGAGGAATGCAAGAGATGGAAAACCCAGATCACGCAGGCCCGTGGGAAGACCACCTAGAAGATGGGTAGAGAGTTGGACAACCACCTCCCAAGAACATTAAATGGTTGGAAAGAACATGCTGAAAGCCTAAAATGGGAAGAAGAAGAAGAAGTTGCTATTGTTAATGGTGTTGGCTAACATGTCTACTTGATGATGAATATAAAATCGCTTTGCAGTATATCTTCAATTACGTTCAGAAAAAAATAAAATGCAGGTCAAATTTGAACCGCCCTCGTATTATAAAGTTCTGATGGAAATGGGTTCGAAATTGCTTCGTTACGGTATTACAGCCCTCTGAACTTTAGTTTGACTGCAAGGCAGTTTTTAACTGGTTCTATCGTAATAGATGGTTCGGAAATAAAGGTTCCTTTTACTGGCCAGCGTGATTACCAGACCCAAGCCCGCTGAATTGTTTTCTTTTGGGGCATCAACCAAATGTAATTGAACACTCCCCGAAAATCCTAATGAATTAATCAAATGAAGAAAGAAAAAGGAACATCAACGTAGGTTCATTCGCCACAAGGGGGCGAGTAGCTATAGGGGTCAGCCGGGTTCCGCATCGGAACCCTAAGCCCCTCTTTAACCAGTAATGGGAATGTAAGGATAGGAAAGACCAGGAAAATTGGATAATAGAATTTCGTGGATGATACTGTCCCAGAATTTACCTGTATGAACCAGGAAACTCACGAAAAACCTGAGTCAAGACAGACGGCCCGGGCTTTCGAACCCAAGACTTCCCGAATGCCAAGGTAAACACTCTATCATAGAGCCACCTTGCTCGGTATTTAGAGAATACCAGCCGCAAATAACACAACACGACAAACACCCGGAATATTCCAGCGGGTATATATTTGTGTATGAACTAAATGGTAGAAATTTCAACGCTTTCTCTAAATTGATATCAAACTGTTGTTTAAGTGATCAAACCTTAGTTTTAAACAAATTATAATAATCTTCTTCTTCGAGTGCTGTCCCTTACTGAAAAGTACCACAGACCTAGAGGACCTACAGCTTAACGTGAACAACCGTTAAAAATCCGATATTCTAGTACTAGGAGTCGAATCCCAGTCTTTCAGCGTGGATGAGCGTTGTTATAATAACGTTTTGTTATTAGATACTAGCTTCTAGTAATTTTCTTACTTTGTGTATTATTTGTATAGCAACTAGGATTCTAATGGTAGAAATAAATAAAGTGTGAATATGTAGAAAATAGGGTTATTTTATTGCAACTATTCTCGAAGATATACTTTAGAGATCCGTAACTAAGCAATTTCAAACCCACTTATTTTTCTTAAATTTACCTAGCAAATCACCTACTGAATTGTTTCTACTTAAATTCCAAACTTCCTGTATACTTTATATTTCTTAAATTGTCAGAAGAATTTAGAATTTTTTTTAGAATTTAGCCAACCCAACCTAACCATAAAATATGCCACCCTAGCCTGATTTTAACCTAACCGCCCCTAATCTAACTTTCACCTAACCTATCCTAATCCAAATTTAACCTATCCAAAATTAATTAAATATCTTCTTCTTCTTCTGATTATAGGCCAATGACCTATTAATTACTTACAATGGGGTAGGTTCTGTGAGCTATAGTTGCACGTATGCAGGAGGTTAACCTAACCCGTCGAACAGAGAAGAGCTCAACTACTTGTAAATGACTTAAATTTAACCTAATCTGACGTTACTTAAGCTAACTTAAAATATCCCTTAACCTAACTTTACCAAAATCAAACCTATTTTGGCAAAATCTATGACTTCCATACTTATAATATATGACAATATGATTTCCTACGTTATCTACAGTAAGTTAATGTACAATTATGTAATATATAATTACAGACGTTGTCGGTTAAAGGTCAGCGTGTTAGACTTCTACGCTGAAGGTCTGAGATACAATTCCCAATACCGTAACATTGGATTGTTAATGGCTGTTCTTCCTCGCAATGCAATGGCAAACCAGCGAGGTATTCTGCCTAAATCTTCTCTGGAGTAGAAGTGTTTACACTTCCTATGGTTCAGACCCCACGTTAAGCTGCAGGTTCTATATATTCCTTTGTTTTTGTGGTACTTTAAAAACTCCCAACTCGGGCATAGGAGAAAAAATTGCTACCTTTCGTAATCGACAAAACACTCAAAGAAGATCTATCAGTCTACGTAATTCTACCTGACTGATAGTTTTTGCAGCGGACATTTGCTTTTTTCCAGATTTTTCCAGAACATTTTTTCCAAACTTTTATCCGTTACTTTTCATATGAACATCATATTCTACTGTAACGCATCGTATCATAACTCGAATTTATTTAACCTAAATTAGCTCTAGCCGAGCCTGCTGGATACTAATGCAAATCTAGCTTAATCTAACCTAACCTAATATAACTCAACCGAGCTTTAACCTAACTACACTTAACGAAACTCATCGTAGGTTAATTCCCCAAAATGGAGCCCTCAGCCTCCTCTTCAACCAGTAACGAGAATGTAAAGATGGGAGAGACCAGAAAAATTGGATAATAGGATTTCGTGGATGATACTGTCTCAGCATGTACTTATATGACCTAAAAAACCATAAAAAAGGTCAGACCGCCCAGGTGTTCGAACCCTAGACCTACCGAATGGAAGGTCAACGCTTTAACGCTGAGCCATCTTTCTTCGTAACTACACCTAAAAGGTTAGGTTAAAGGTGTATCTGTTAATTTACAGCTTTAACCTAACCTCACCTTAATATCGCAAGAATAGTAAACAAAACAATTTTGCCAATATTATTTGAAAACGCTGTACCTTTGCTTACAGAAAGGCCTGCGAATATCAGTTTACTACAACTTTTCGAATACTTGTTAACTTTTCGGCAAAGATATCAGAATCACCTTGTATAAAATCCTTTCTAAATTTATACGTTTAAGATATATAGACATGTAAGCTACAGTTTGACCAGTTTTTCTTTCCAGCCCAACATTAGTTAGTTTACATGGCCTTTTACAATTCAGAGAGAAAATAAGAATTTTGCGTTTATAGAGTTTGTATGTGGCCATCGATGAACTAAAGAATTTTATTTTTAATTGCACTGAATTTTCGAAGCTACTTATGATTACCCTAAAAAATATGCAAGGACTTGAAAATAAAGCAATATCTTAGAATAATGGAAAATGTGTTTTTCTTGAAAAAATTCGAATGTAAAGCGAAAGTTTCACCTTGTTTGCTCGCGAATCCACTCCAGGAAATAAAGTTATATGGTAATAGCAACGATGGGATACAAAAACTGAAATATATCGCATAAGAATTGCAAAAGTGAAGTCGAGGTTTGAATTTTATTTGTAAAATCTCGAGCACTTGTGATTCATCCGTATTCTATGACGTTTAAATGGACCGGAACCGGAAGATGTGGTCGAATCGGTACGAAGGAACACGAGGGGGGCTGTCTCTGTCCAACAAGTTAGCTGATATACGACTTTTTGTTTAAAATTGTTGGAAAAGTTTAATTTTGACAAAATATTTAATGGCGCAATAAATATTTCCCTTCCGAACAATTTGAAGTCGACTTCTAGAAGAGTCGTTCAGCCAGCTTTAAACCCACTACACCTTGCGAAACTTTTTTGATAAAATCTTAAAAGTTAAATTGGGAAGTTTATGGGAATAATCGAGCGGCTCTTTACAAAATAATTAAATTTTAATTACTTGATTAACGGACCATTCAAGACGTAGACTATTAAGATGGTGGACGTCTATTTTTTGATAAAGGTCCCTGGTGTTAATAAAAGTGGTTCATTAATTTTATCAGTTTTATGTATCGTGTTGAGCCCACATTGTAACCGTTTTCTAATAAGCAAAAGAGGAAGCGAACCCATTGTCTTGAAGGAGATAAGTGTCTGTCATCACCAAAAATATTCAACACATGAGTTCTTTAATCTGAGATTAATGGTTTTTATATCTTTACAAAAATCAGAAAGTAGTTGATCTTTATTTTAAAATGAACCTTAAACGTACTTCATTTTCCTGTGGGCCGCCCGTTGAAGGAATCCTGTACCAGGTGATAGCTAAAACTAACAAAAAAGCGTTTCTCCACTTGAATTATTTTAAACAGTTAAGTAATTAAATTAAGTAAATTAAGAAAATTTTTAGAAACGATGTGTTTACTAGAAATATATGTTACTGTTAGAATCTTATTTTAGCAGGCGTCAAAGATAATCCTGAAATTATAAATCTATACTACAGTTCTATACCGGAAGGCCTGTATGGCTGTACAGGGTGTCCGTAATTTAGAAGACGCAAATGAGATTTTTTGCGTATCACTAAACCAATGTATACTTGCACTTTTCGATTGTTATATACAGAGTGTCTTGAAAGTAAAGGAACTCAGCTTAACTACAGAATCCTGAGTTCAAATGAGACCGACTAAACCAAACATACATTAGCTTAGTGCAAAAGTTTTCCCTTCAGGAGTTATAGCGCCTTAAAGAAGAAAGAAATATTTTTAACTTTTGGTGTATTTCAGAAACAAAATTGTGCATCAAAGTAAAAATTGGTACACATCCGCTTCAGAGAAAGCCGAACAGTCTCAACCGTGTAGTAGGTGTTTTATAAACACAAATATAACTGTGAAGTTCCTTTTTTCTATTACACTTTGGAAAGGAGGCCTCTATACCTCCGTTATTATTCGCTTTACGACAGTTTTTTTTCCGTAAACATTACCCGATTCTAAAAGTTTTATATGTACATTAGATTAAAATGAGATACTAAATAATCGAATACAACTAAAGTACTGTAAAACCTGTACAAAACATTTTATAATATAGTATATAATTAAAAATATCCATGAAATCCTGCACGTTTCGGATTCTTAACCAAATAAATTTCTGATAATAAGATATTAAATTTCTCCAAATTACTATTATATACGAAATGAGAAAAATGAATTAAATTTCTTCTTTGAAGAATACATGTGTGTCCGTATATGACGCTGGTATTTGGTGTTTTTATACCGTAAATAGAATAAATTATTTGAAATAGTTGAGAGGAAATTGGGATACAGTAAGGTTTTACATTACAGTAACTGTAATTACCTTTTAATGGCTGTATAACAAAAATGCTATTAACTTACCTTCAACCTCTTAATACCAATTTCCACAAACCAAAACAAACCGGGATATCTGAAGAACTATTTCCCAGAAAAAACAAAGGTTCCCACAGTGTATAAAATAAATTTGAGCAATAAACAACATGATAAATAAAAACTCTTACAGGTAACTTCCGAAAATAAAATATTGACATATAATCCTCTAAAACATTTCAAATACTGCCGGAAACAGCTTTAAGTAGTAACGTTTGGTTGCATCAGCGCGACATTCCTCAAGTATCTCTGTTTCTTTCTACTAAACGCGTCAGCCGAGAGAATACACCACACGTACAGTGTTGGTGTTGTTTCGTTCGCAGATGTCACTATGACGTACGTCTTTGTCGGAAATATGAATCTGCAAGCAACTAACAAAGACAGAAATGCGTTCAGTTTGTGGTGTGCAAATAAAGCGCTAATCCGAAACTGAAAAATGCTCATCCTAAGAACTATACATCCACTTGTAGTTTTTCAAAACTAATTGACAACATATTCAAGATTGAAATAACGCCAAATAAATATTAAAAAATAAAACCCAAAAACCTTGCAATAAAAATTGCCAAAATCAGTGCAAAAAAATTATTAGTAATCTAATTATACGATATATAGGGAATTAATTTAGTGAAATTTTTCACCATATTACAAACTACCATCCTGTAAGAACATAATCCGTACAACCCCAATATTATAATTTATTTGATTTTCTCACAAGCAGGCGCATGCCAATACTATGTTGTTAATTTACTTTTTCATATTGTCTTTTACACTGGCTGCAGTTCGTTTTCCAACGTTTAGGTAGACGGCCCTAAGTCCCGTGGCGGACAGAGAAACGAATAAAATGTTTTGTCGATGTAAAAAGTTACATGTAATTTTTGGTTTCCAGGTAGCATCCCCTTAATACACAATACAATTAGCGAAAATATAATTGCAAATGTATAAAATTATGAGGATTTAGGAGTAATAAGCCACCGATTGTTAATTGTTGCTGTGTCTTAAATCCCTGAAATTAAATCTAAATCCTGTACGTTTCGGATTCTTAACCAAATAAATTTCTGATAATAAGAGATTAAATTTCTCCAAATTACTATTAGGTATATACGAAATGAGAAAAATGAATTAAATTTTTTCTTTGAAGAATACATGCGTGTCCGTATATGAAGCTGGTATTTGATGTTTTTTATACCGTAAATAGAAAAAATTATTTGAAATAGTTGAGAGGAAATTGGGATACAGTAAGGATTTACATTACAGTAACTGTAATTACCTTTTATTGGCTGTATAACAAAAATGCTATTAACTTATCTTCAACCTCTTAATACCAATTTCCACAAACCAAAAGAAACCCGGATATCTACACAACTATTTCCCAGTAAAACAAAGGTTCCCAAAGTGTATAAAATAAACTTCAGCAATAAACAACATGGTAAATAAATCTTACAGGTAACTTCCGAAAATAAAATATTGACATATAATGCTCCAAAGCATTTTAAATACTGCTGGAAACAGATTTAAGTAGTGACGTTTGGTTGCATCAGCGCAAGTATCTCTGTTTCTTTCTACTAAACGCGTCAGCCGAGAGAATACGCCACACGTACAGTGTTGGTGTTGTTTCGTTCACAGATGTCATTACGACATACGTCTTTGTCGGAAATATAAATCTGCAAGCAACTAACAAAGACAGAAATGCGTTCAGTTTGTGGTGTGCAAATAAAGCGCTAATCCGACACTGAAAAATGCTCATCCTAAGAACTACACATTAAGGAGCGACCTTTCCACTTGTAGTTTTTCAAAACTAATTGACAACATATCCAAGATTGAAATAAAGCGAAACAAATATTTAAAAAAGAAACCCAAAAACCTTGCAATAAAAATTGCCAAAATCAGTGCAAAAAAATTATTAGTAATCTAATTATACGATATATAGGAAATTAATTTAGTGAAATTTTTCACCATATTACAAACTACCATCCTGTGAGAACAGAATTCGTACAACCCCAATCTTCTTCTTAGGGTGCTTTGTCTCTTTCGAGACGTAGCGATCTTCTCTCCTATGCCTGTGTTGCGCGTTTAGAGTGCCACAGACATAGAGGACCTACAGCTTAACGTGGGCTCCGAACCACGGGAAGTGTAAACACTTCTACTCCAGAGAAGATTTACTAGGCAGAATACCTCGCTGGTTTGCCATTGCCTTGCGAGGGAGAACGGCCGTTAAAAATCCGATGTTCCGGTACTGGGAATTGAACCCAGGACCTTCAGCGTAGAAGTCTAACGCGCTAACCTCTAGCCTACGGCCGCCTCAACACAACCCCAATATCATAATTTATTTGATTTTCTCACAAGCAGAACCATGCCAATACTCTGTTGTTGTCAATTTACTTTTTCTTACTGTCTTTTACACTGGCTGCAGTTCGTTTTCCAACGTTCAGGTAGACGGCCCAAGTCCCGTGGCGGACAAAGAAACAAATAAAATGTTTTGTCGATGTAAAAAGTTACATTTAATTTTTAGTTTCCAGGCAGCATCCCCTTAATACACAATTTACAATTAGCGAAAATATAATTGCAAATGTATAAAATTATGAGGATTTAGGAGTAATAAGCCACCGATTGTTAATTGTTGCTGTGTCTTAAATCCCTGAAATTAAATCTAAAAGCATTTTAAATCAATAAATATTACGAATCTATGGAGATAGAGGTTCAAGAATATAAAACCTTGATAAACCCTTTCGGAAGATGACAACTTATTTGTCGAAATACGTTTATTTATAATATTTATAATTTAAGTGTTCTAAACATCGTGATGGCAAGGGACCTTTCAACATGTTTAAATAAATATTGACTAGCTACAAGATTTAATGCAAAACAGGATATTAATAGTTTCGATTCCCAGATCTTTTAGCATTATTCACAGTGCAGTAGTCAAGCTTTTTGAAGGGACCTCGGTGGAGCAGTGCGGATACGCGCTGTTACTCCAGGTCACAGTGAAATATGGTCAGATCGGCTGGGTGTTCTAACCTCAGCTGAGGCGACCGCATTTCACTAGTTAAGTTTAGGATGCATGTTGCATGAATTGCTAGTATGTAAGGGACGTCCGAACCTCCCTGAAGCAATGCGAAAGCGATTCCGGGGGTGGGAGACGGACGGATGGATTATTTGAACACTAGATCGACAGGAAGTTAAAACCGCTATATAATAAAGGCTGTAGAAGTCACTATCATACATCTGTAGTTAAACAACTTCTACCACAAGTAAACGTGGTACACAACAAATACGTTTAATCTTTAGAAGGGATAGATAAACGGTTTCTTTCGTCGTTTTCTTATGTATACCTGCTCTTCTACTAGTATTTTTGGTTTTTTGTGGTTGTTACTTTTATTTGCATTCATATATATTACCGCCGGCCCCTCTGGAACCGCTTTCGCATTCGAACACCCCAGACGATCGACCGCATTTCACTGTGACCTCGAGTGACAGCGCGTATCCGCACTGCTCCACCGGGGTCCCATTCGTGGTTGCTACTTGAGTAATCACAATCTACTAAAAGCGGTTGCAACTGGAAATACCTACTGCTGGAAGCGACGAACCCGATCTTTCAAAATTAATTGTAAATTAAATAATATAAATATTAATAATTCTAATATGTTACATCCTAACCCCCATACTAAAGCTCATGTGTGTTCAAATTTAAATGAGTTAAAAATAACGGCACAATCACAAATGTTTCTTTCTTTTGCATTTCTTCTATTTGCAGTCATAAATTAGTTTTAAATTAAATTCTTGTTAATAACTCAAAAACTGAATATTTTCCATCACTACTAACTTCTTCATCTATAAAATGTGGATAAATAAATCGATTATTTAGTAATTTCTCTACGTCTCCTACACCCTTAACAGAATAATAAACACAATATGTATTTATAAATTAATTAAATTCTTCTTCGTCTTCTGTGTTTAGGCCAATGGTTTAGGTTAATGATTTATAATGGAGTAGGTTC
Source organism: Limonius californicus (assembly GCA_014611495.1). Taxonomy (NCBI): domain Eukaryota; kingdom Metazoa; phylum Arthropoda; class Insecta; order Coleoptera; family Elateridae; genus Limonius; species Limonius californicus. The sequence continues at coordinate 9,047 of JABXWE010009089.1, read as the reverse complement.
TGTGAGCCCTCTTTGAAGGTATGCCGAGCAGGAGGATAACCTAACCCATCGGACAGAGAAAAGAAGTTCCACTACATGATTTACGATTGTCAAATATGTTCGCATGACAACCGGGACCGACGGCTTTACGTGCCTTCCGAAGCACTACCGGTTGCATATGACACTATATTGGTACATTCATCAGAGTACTGGCCAGCGTGGATTGTGCTGGACTGCGAATACCGTTTAACCCATTGATTAAATTAAATTAACATTGTTTTCATTACATTCGTAGAAGAAAAACATTTTGTCGCGATTACATAATACGGAAAAGATGATCAAAAATTGGATAAGGTGCAAATATATGCAAAACTAAAAAATAGCACTCCTCTAACAGGTTTCACCATATTCTAATTGGCATCACATATTTAAACTATATTTTTCTGTATCTGTAAGTCTGAAAATTTTGTAGGGTTGCCTCTGTCATAAATACATCACCAATTCAAAAAACGTAATTCAGTCAAATAGAGTAAAGCCAAAAAACATATCAGAAACTGAGAAAGCCCAAAGAAAGTTAAACTTAATGAGTATCTACTGGAAACATAAAATAGTGCCGCCCATGTATAAATCTGTGTTGTCAGCAGCAGTCGGAAAGGAAAGTAATTTAGTTTATAGTTTCTCTTAATCCTAATTTTTGCAAACAAGTTTATAACAAAGATATAATATCAAGATACTATTTTAACTTTCTTATGTTACGCTACAATAAAGATAATGAAGAAATTGGGATTTTGGGAAAGCCTGAATGGGCACTAAGACCTCCAAGAATCTATGATTCTATCTAAGGGTCTGGTTTACACAATTCGTAGAGCTTGGAGAACAAATCGTTAGTACATTCTATTCTAATGCAGTATCACTAAGTTACAGAGAATTACACTGCATTATTTTAACCTAGTGATGCCACAGTGCTTAATTACAACTTCCGTGTATTACAGAATCCGCTTGTGCCCCAGTTGTTTACAGTGAAAACAGCTTTACGGTTAAGGCCTATGGCTGCGATATCCCTGTTATTATACAGAAGACGCCATCAAATCTACGAATTTAATGATTTTGTGTTTAAACAGCGAAAGCATTTAATACGGGAAGAAAACATTCTCGCTTGCACTCAAACGGAGTGCGACTAATAAAATCGACCCCAAAATTCGAGCGCTTTCATTCCGCAAGCAGCCAAACCACTAAAGTGAAAAATGCACTCCACTAAGACAATATTTATTCTTACTTGAGCGTCGCCAATAAAAAATGCACCCCTGTGTCTAACGCGGTGCATTATTTGGCTCCCTGGGGGTGCGATCTTGGCCAGAACTAAGATCTTGGCAACGAAACCTCCCCTGAATACTGATGCTGCTACAAAACTGCTATTACTCCTTATTAATGTCTTAATTTTGCATTCGCGGATTTCGTTAAATGTGTAATGAGAATTCAGGGCGAGCCGCAAACCGATTTGAAATGGCTTAAACGCCTTTGCTCTTTTTTGAGTGATAAACAGGGAAGTGGCAAATAATGTCATGCTATTCCTTGTGGAATAAGTCATGGGAATTTATGAACTTGTTCAGTGCTTGATGATCATGTCAAAGCTGTACATGGGCGTAGCAAGCACGTAGAGGACAGGGAGGGTATGATCAATATTTCACTAGGGCCCTAGGGCCGCTCCACCCCTGTCTCATGGGAGTAACTCTGCCTAGAATACCGAATACTTTTAAATATTGATAGTGTATGACTTACTGTGTATACTTACAGCCCACCTATTGAAAATAAAGTATTAATTATAGAAAATTGCCTGCGAGCACCTTCGGAATTAGTGGCAATCGACTACCTCTCGATAAACCTTCGTAAAATCCGGAAAAATAGCATGTTATACGGAAATTAACCAAGGAGGGCACTTGCCACCATTTCAATGGCCAATTTCACGTAAATGAAGTAGTTTCGGTCGTTTGCGAACGATACGACGATTACTTGGGTTGAAATACTAATGCCAAGAGTGCCAAAGTTCTATTACACCTCCCAGTTACATTAGTAACGAACACGTTGGGGAAAATCGTTGTGAAAGCTTCAGAAAAGCAGTGCTAGATACCGCTAAGGCCTACCGTACTTTGATATTGATGAAGTCCGTGAAGGTTTACCATAATCGGGAAATGAATTTTGCTAAACTTAGTCATGATTCGAGTAAATAAATATACAAGTTTAATTATAGTAGAAACATATCAATAGCGGCAGTGCATCTAAACATACTTAAGAAATCATAGATGTAAACTCAATATAAATGTCAGCAAAATGTAAACATTCCTAATGGATTCAGTATTTATTTATTTCATCGAATCTATCTATGAGAGATGTTGATGCAATCCTTCTAAGCAATGCTATTGCTTGATAACTTGTTGAAAGATATTGCAAATCTGTTTGCTCCGACTTATTTATTTAGTGATTTAGTTAAAAACATGTTCTTAAAAATAAATTTAAATGGTTTTAATGAATAATATCGATTATCTTTAGATTGCAAAAATTATCAGGCACTGATTCAGGAATTTAGCATGCAGTGAAATGTTCGACTTAGGGTTTCTAATACCTCAAGCTTGGAAACTTCCACAATACTTGCAAACATTCTAAAATTTTCATTTAGGTGTTTGTGTAATATCTTTTACGATTGGAAAAGACCTACAAAGTAATAGTGAAGGGCTTGCGATAAAAAACGTTTGAATGCATTTGGTTTATTTCGTTATGTATCGATAAAAAACGTATCATTGTATCGGTACAGCAGTTCTAGGTCAATTGTTCGCCACCACTTGTGACATTCGGCCGCTTTTATACAACGCACCCTGTATGCGCGACGTTATTTAGATTTCTGCAAACGCTTTAATCCAAATCTTCGCGCTGTTAAGTGGGGGAAAAGACGGAAGTTAGGCACTAGCTCTCGACCTGAGTGTTACGCAGATTTAAAATTACCCCCGGGCGTCCGAATCAGTGTAATTTACCAACAGGTAATTACTTTTGCTTTATGAGGTACCATTCACGGTACGTCCGAGAGAGGGGAATATTCGGTTTCCCAAAAATGTAGAAAATATCGCATAAAGTTCCCATAAAGTTGGAAAATTTTGTCGTACGACGCAATAATGAAAAATCTGCCGAAAGCAAGCGGTTTTGAGAGAAGCAACTGTAAAAACTCAACCACTACACAGAGGGACTGACTCAAGCTTTACAGCCCCCTGAAGGGGGGGATCTTACATCGAGGTAAATTTTCAAAATCTTTTGTTCGGCTGTTTCATTCAGTTTACCGATGAGGAGGCATCCATGAGACAACGCCGTTCATTGTAAAATCCTGTGAAATCGGTTTATATTTTGTATGTTTTATTCGAAGAACTTTAGCGATATAAGAAAACACTGCGTCTACAAGGCCTTTCCGCAGTATCTTTTTTTAGGTATTACCTTAGATTTCATTGTTTTGGGTTCACCTATGTATGACCTTGTTTAAAGTTAAGATTGTTTGTTTCAAAATGTGTTTTTTAATAATGCTGATCTTTGTTAAAAGTAATGTGAAGATTCCTGTAAGGGATTTTTCAAAACCTTTTCTTCGGCTGTTCCATTCAGTTTACCGATGGGGAGGCCTCCTTGAGACGACGCCGTTCATTGTGAAATCCTGTGAAATCAGTTTATATTTTGTCTGTTTTATTCAAAAACTTTAGCGATACAAGAAAACATTGCGTGTACAAGGCCTTTCCGCAGTATCTTTTTTTAGGTATTACCTTAGATTTCATTGTTTTGGATTCACCTGTGTGTGACCTTGTTTAAAGTTAAGAATGTTTGTTTCAAAATGTGTTTTTTAATAATGTTGATCTTTGTCAAAAGTAATGTGAAGATTCCTGTAAGCACAGCTGAGAGTGAATGTTGCGCCTCTATTTTTACGGGCCTAGCTACGCTAAGGCATGCCGTCGTTTATGTGTCACCATTCCATTTAAGTCCGTGACGCACTTGTTTGCCGCCATTTGCTCGTTACCGATTGCTTGCTGGGAACAATGCTGGCGAAGATGCTCGCCGTCCGTTTGTTCTTACTTGCTTGCTTGCTGGCGCTATAATTATAACTGCATGAATGTACAAGAACAAGTTTTGTTAGACACCTTCCTCTGTAAAATAATTTATCACATGTTCTGCTTTATATTTTCTAATACAAACTCTTACTTATATTTTCAGATAGCATACGTATACAGAGTATTAACTTCTTCATAAATAGATTTTTAGATATTAAGGTAATACTTATTAGTTTATAATCCAAGAACGCAGCACGCTCTGTTTAAACAAATTTATCTATGCGTATGTTAGCATGTGATAGTGGTTATCGTAGACACTTTCACCAATAATTAATTTTATTAGGAATAAACATTAGTCTATATAAATTCAAACACAAGAACAAGCAATCCTGCTTTAATTATCAATATTCTTTAGAGGAATTGAAAGAATTTGAAAATTACCAACAGTACCTACGTATACCAAATTCCTAGAGATGTTATTTTGCTCTAAAAAGAAGGTGTTTGTCAAGTATCTGTCCCGCAAGTAATCGGCTTGGCGAGCAAGCAGTTATAGAGCAAGAGATCAGCGAGCAAATGACAGGCAAGCAAACGATGATGAGCAAATGGTGGCGAGCAAACGATTACGAGCAAACTGTGTTGATCAAATGTAAGCAAGGAAGTAGACGGACACCTGTCGACCTATGCCTAATGCTAATACCCAAAGCCACTCAAAACAACAGAGCTATGGTCAAAATGGTTTAAGCCAGTTAAAATCAGTAGTTAAAACGCACCACTGAAAGTATGATACCCATATCATAATACACCCCTGTCTGAAAAAAAAACAGGCGCTTGAAAATCTATGCTTGAGTTTTATTCGCAATAGAAAGTGTTAAAACTGAACACAATCTGAAATTTTATGAAATTTGAGCGATTAAAAATTTCTCCAATTAAAGCTATATTATTATGTATTTTTTGTTATGTTGCAACTTAGACGTATCAGTTGAAATCTTGGCTTCAGTTCAGAAGTTCAAGTTTATTTGCAGTAGGTTTCTTTGATTCAGGGCCGATCTTTCAATGTTCCAATAAAAGTGTCGGATAGTTGTCAGCAGTATAAACTAACCCCTAAGATAAATCTATCATTCAACGTTGCAGCGTCTTTCAATACAACATTTTCTAGTGTTTAGGTATCAGCCAAATTCTTACTGATTAACTACCACTCGGTCTAAAGAATGTGTGGCAAGTACCGTACAATGGTGTGCGGAAAGGAAAACATTATCTGAAAAGAAGTGAGTTAAACAAAGATACCTGTATTTTGTTTTCTAAACGCCGGGGGGTTGTGAAGCATGTCACTCAACATCACTTTGCCTAGGTGGTAGGAAAATATGTAATTTAAATTTGCAATTATATATGTAACCCTTATAATCATTTTTCTGCGGTTTTCTTTAATTTAAATCTCGGAAAAATTGAAATCATCCGAAAAATCAAAATGTTTGCGACGATAAGTTTGCGGTCTGAATTTACATGACTAAACATTTCCGCTTCTTCAATTTGTGTAATTTATCTATTTGTTTGTTACTACACCAGAAATATAGTATTAATTTTATAAACACATTATTTACATTTACATCCGGTCGAAATATTTTGTAGCTCCCTTATCCTGCCGAAATAGTACTGTCGGCTGCTTCTACTACCCAATAAGTCTAATCCTATGGAATAAGTAAACTAACCTCTGACGCAGACTATCGGCCAATTCAAAGACAGACAATAGCGTAACAAGAGGTTAAATTTGACTGTTAGCTTTTCTAGACTTCATCGGAACATTAAAAGATTTTAACCTTAAAATTGAAATTTTATAGTTTCCTCTGACATGGCTGTTGTAAGTCTTCCTATAAACCATTGAAAGCTTCCATTCAAATGTTGGTACTATATTCAGAAAACATTAAGGTCAAAAATTAATATCTTAAATATTGTGCTGTAATCTTCATCCTTAATATTTTTTACCCTTATTAATTTATTTTTTCTTAATTTTAGTCTACGTTTCTTTTTTCTACCGCACTCCGCTTACCGCGGCTCAGCACATTTCGTGCTATCCAACGAATCCCATGCCCCAATTACAATTAAGACAACACAAACACCCTAGAAAAGTGTAGTGCTCCGGATTTCAAAATGAACTACTTTGGTACAATAACTCCGAAATCAAGCGCTTCGGCCACTACTCTACCGCGGTCTCCTGAATCTATGTATATCAATTCATCAAAATGGTGGTTTCACATTTTGTCATTCTACGCTGCCTGTTCGTTAGGTAATCAGTGATTTTTTGTAAATATGTAGACTTTGTTAATCTTTATGTTGGCAATTTAGGTTACGTCGTACAAACAGCCTACACTTTACAGCTAAAATAATCATCCAAAATATACCCCTCTCCCGACACCGAAAGCAACGAGGCAACGATTAAGTAAGTAAGCAAGTAATATACCTACTCGTATACCGTTTGCTTTTGGTTGAAAAAGATTATCTTTGTGCAAAGTAAATTAGAAATAAATTTTATTTTTAACGATACCGCACCGAAACTTCCTTGAAAGAGATGCATACAAAACAAAAATAACAAATCAGAAATGGTTTTACTTTCTGTTAATCGTGGGTTTACCAAGTTATACTTAAAGAAGTTGCATTTCACTTGTTTTTGACAATTTTTCTATATTATTTTCCTCTTTAAGGCGTCATAACTTCTTAAGGAAGTACTTTTGTACTAAGGCATATTTGGTTTAATGGGTCCCATTTGAGCTCAGGAAGCTGTAGTTAAGCCGTGTCCCTTTACTTTCGGGACACCCTGTATATAATAATCGAAAAATGCAACTATAAATTGGTTAAGTGATAATGCATGTGCAAATAACTTCATTTGCATCTTCTAAATTACGTATATAGTCCTCATTAACATAATTGTCCCATCAAAGTAATGGGTTTAAGGCTGCTTACAATTACAATTTATTAATCGCCAAGTTTCAGCGATTCACTAAGGACAAATTTATGGCCAATGCAAATAGGAAACTGAAAGTTCTGTGGTAAAATACTAATGCTAATCTAGGTGCTGAAAAAACATTCAACGCTAGCTTCTATACTTTATTTTTTTCTTTCATTCTTTATCTATTTCTCCTTTACCTTACGAGGTTACCATTCATATATTCAGGAAAAGTAAGAAGCTTCTATACATACTTTTACATAATAATTTATTAACATCCTTCTTATTCCTGTAACCTATAAACCTTTGAGTGTAATGTAAATAGCGAAATAATTACAAACGAACTGAATTTTCCTGAAGGCTATTGCTTCATTTGCCTCTCATTTAAATTAGGTTTTGTAAAAAAATCATTCTGCATTTAAAATAATAAATATAAATCTTTAGATTTAATGTTGCAGATAGTTTTCGCAGGATTTATTTTACTATTCTGCATACTGATGAACATCTTGTTCTTCTTTTTTCAGACTCTTGATTTCCAATATTGGACATAGTCCTCCTAGCATTTGGGCGGTCTGCCTACGCTCCTTTTCCCTACTCTAGGCTGCCAGTGAAGCACTCTGTGCACCTGTCATCCACTCGCACTATACGTCCTATCCATCTCAATTTCTGTTCTGTTCTCTGTCCAGCTCCATTTCTGTTCTGCAATCCTCTCCGTTATGTCTTTAAACTTTGTTCTTTCTCTCAGCCACGCATTTCTTTTTCGACCTCGACCATTCTCCGCTCTTTGTGTTGTAGCAATTTTTTCTTGATCCTGTTGGTTACGGTCATAGTCTCAATGCCATATGTTAGAACGGGTAAAACACACTTGTCGATTATTTTACTTTTTAGGTACAGTGGAAAGGTTTTTGATTTCAGAATGAAGGATAGTTTCCTGAAAGCTGCCCAACCTAAGGTTACTCTTCTGTTAAATGCCGCCTCTTGGTTTTCCTTCCCCATCCTTATCCTTTATTGACGAACTTACTGAGTAATATTAAATGTAATTACCACGACATATATACGTATTTTATTCAAAGGCGTAACTCTTATACTTCCACCAGGAAGTCAGATTACTAAAAAATGCGATTTAAACACCAATACACAGCCAAGAAATTTTATTAAAATTTTTCCATGATTTCTATACCTTTTGGCATAATTTTTGTTTCTCAACTTCAACAAATACAAACTAGAAATAATAAAGTAGATTTTTGCTTGTATTTCAAATTATAAATATCCCCCAGGACTGTACCAACGTAGTTTTAAAAACCATCCTGGTATCTGTTTCATTCACTTTTAAATGTTAGTTTAACTTAACTTATATTTTGGACGTTACCATTTTTGATACAAAGCTTCATCAGTTGAATATATACGAGACCTGATCAAAATGTATCCAGAATAGCTTTATTTAAAAAGAAATTACAAGATTGATGTAGTTAATATTTAATAGCCTTCAAAGTAATCCCCTTCCGAAGCCACACACTTAATCCAGCGTTGCTACCATTGATCGACACATTTTTTAAATTCTTCTTCTGAAATAACGAGCAGCTCCTCAATGTCTTGAAATCTTTTTCATTTCAAACGGAATTTGATTTTCTTGAATATAAAAAAGTCGCTGGGAGCAAGGTCTGGCGAATAGGGTGGCTGACGGACCTGTGGAATACGGTGCTTACCAAGAAACTGCTGCACAAGTTGCGATGCGTGGGCACGGGCATTGTCATGATGCAGCTGCCACTCGCCATTCTCATGCAAGTTGTTATGTTCATTTAATTCACTATTCTATTTTTGGTAATTCTATAATTCTAACTGCGTTTTGTAACTCAATGGTTTAACTACGTTTTAATTCTGAAGTTTCATCGACGCCAAGATTGTTGTAATCAGCATCAAGAATTTAACCTCGGTTTTTCCCCTTTACAATGCTTCTTTTGTCTCTATGCTTCCAAATACTCTAGTTTTTGCAACGTCATGTCTGCAGGCAAATGTTCGAACAAGCTTCCAAACTGCAGCGTTGCATTTTGTCC
>JABXWE010009088.1:0-46480 GCA_014611495.1 Limonius californicus | reverse complement strand
TTTTTAACGTGTCACACATCGTAGTGGCACGGGACCTACGGCTTTACTTCTTATCCGACAGAAGGCGCATTTTCAGATTTTTCCCCGCTAGAAAAATCTCGCCGACCTTGGCCAGGTTCGATCCCGCGTCCCTCGGATCTAAAGGCAAATACGCTAACCACTAGACCACCGAGGCCGGCAAACATTCCTTTAGTCTAGAAAAGACGTGACTTTTCATTCCACAGCCCGCTGGGAATCAGCTTTTTTTGGATCTCTTGATATGAAATAAGTAAGTAGTAATTAACAAAAAAGATAATTTAAGTAAAATCAAGTTGGAAGCTGTATTTCTGAGTTTAAAAGTATTGTAAATTGAACTGAGATAATAATTCTATTGTTACATTCCATGTACTCATTAAGTAGATCTAGATTCTAGATTTTAGGATATACAATAAATTACGTCTTCCTCGTTAAAATCGATTCCCCTAGTGAAATGAGCCGTTGCACTTTACTGTCATAACTAGTAATCTGCAGCTCCTAAGTATTTACCACGTCGCATAATTGTTTTTAAATTTTAGTTGTTTCAACTGCGGGATTGTTAGCAATGTAATCTTGTGTTATTTGCAAGTTAGGGCCATATTACTAGATACGGCATACAATAACTATCCAATACAATCTATATTTCTATTAGTAAACCAGTGTCCTGCATCAAGGCGACCTTTCCTTGTGCGGCTGAGTTAGAATATTCCATTGCTTTTGCGAGGGAGTTAGGGCTATAAAACATTCCTGTTGCAACTTCATAAATTCGAAAATACAGTAGGAGGTGTTTTCCTGTAAGTGGAACGTTGCAGTCCTGGCACATTGGTTTTTCCTTCCTGCTCCAATAAATATGAGTGCGTCATTCTTGTGTATCCGATTCTCAAGCTAGTCAGAATGACCTTCTGTTGGTGGGACAGTGAATGGCTTACTACTTGCTCTTTGGTTTGTGGTTTGATGATGTGGGAGGAGCATACAGTTGGAGGTTTCCCATTCGTATTGACATTTGTTTTGGATGCAGTGGTTGTAGAAAGCTTTCAGGTCGTCTTGCATATATTTTTGATGACATGTGAGTTTGTAGAAGTTATAGCTTCATTTGCTGCACGGTCCGCTGCTTTGTTTCCGGGAATACCTACATGAGAGGAGACCCAGCACAGCAAAACAGTTTTTTGAACCTGTTGAAGAGATACCAGTTTTTCTTGGATTTGGGTAGCTATTCTGTTCTTTGTTTCGAGGGACTGAAGTTCTTATATAGCACTCAAAGAATCCGATATTAACAAAAAACAGTTACGCGAAACTACTTCTGCTATATACACAATGGCTTGAAGAATGATAGTTGCTGGTGGAAGATGAAACATTAGTGTAGTTATCGGTGTTACTATTGCGGACACAACTACTACATTCTTCTTGGGAGGCGTCGGTGTACATTAATAGCTAATTTGGAAATCGACTGATAATTTTTTCGAAAGACGAACGGAGGAGAGGTTAGTTTCCCTCTTCGATATTTGACACAAATCTTTAATTATACACGGATTTAATAAAGTCCATTGAGGGGATTTAGGGATGATATGTTCTGTTACGTTTGAGATATTTTGGTCGATTGAAGAAAGGATTGGGGTTGATCTGAAAGACAGTGTGCGAGTTTGTTTGGGCTTAGTTGATCGAAGGTGCGCAGTTTTGGAATTAAAACCAAGGAGAAGTTTAGATTAATTGGGTTAAAGGCAACGGCGCAGGCATAATTAAGAGTAAGTTGTTCTCTTCTGTATATTAATGGTGGTTGGCTAGCTTCACATAGTGTGCTTCGGGTTGGACTTGCGCGAAAAGCTCCTAAGCATAGTCTTAAAGTTCAGTGGTGAATAGAGTCGAGTATTTTCGATATACTTTTGTTTGATGTTCCGTAAATAATTGACCCGTAGTATAACTTGGATCTTATAAGCGTTTTCTATATTGAGGTAAGCACTGTTTTGTTTGCGCCCCAGTTACAGCTAGCCAAAGCTTCTATATTGTTCAATTTCTTTATGACAATCATCTTTAAGCTGTCTTATGTGGTAAAAACAGGTCATTTCCCTATCAAAAACCATTGTGTAATTATTAGTACAGTACATAATAGCAGAATATCTTTTATAAGTTCATAAGATATAATCTGTACTGTAATGTATATTTAGTCAAGAAAAATTCTGATTTTAAAATAGGAAGGGGTATATGCAACTCACAACTCATCGTTTACCTGGCTGGTAATACATACAATAAAGAAAGTTAAGAATCTAAACTTTTTCATTACCTTAGGGACATCAATGATAGCAGCCGCCGGGTTTTTTAAACTCCTCCGAATTTTTTTGTTTTTGAAAGGCAAATCTTAATTCACTGTTTATATTTTTGTCTTTATTTGCTCCATTTAATTTGAATTATTGTATTTATTTTGTACGTTCTGATTGTTTCCACTGGGAGGTTTTAACTCCTGTGAACATTGTATTTCTTAAAGCTAAATTTTGGTAGGTGGAAAAAGAGTTAATTTTGCCCTTCGATTGTCGTATCCAGGCAGGTGTGATGCTGCAGTAATCGCTCATAACAACTTAGGGAACGTACACGGAGATGTGCAAGCTCTGTCTAAAAGCACTCCCGGAAAATATACCTGGATTTATTGTAAAGCCAAAAAGAGTACAATAGAACATGGAAAACCAGGAAATAAAGAAAAACCGCAAAATTGCTGCCTGACCTGTCAAGAACTATGGGCTGGTACATGATAACATGAATATATGACAGAATCAATTATTTGCAAGAGAGAAAATGTTATAAAAAAAACTTGGCACCAATATTCAGAAATTTTTAGAAATTTTTGGGCAATATTGATCCAATAAGTGGATGAAGATTATACGCTTCCAAATTTAGAACACTATGCAAATTGCGACAAACGAGTTCCACTGCTAATAGTGTTAGAAACATCCTCTATAGTCAATCTGTAGATACGCGAGCCAAATAAGGATGTGATAACGAGAACAGGGCAACCGAAGAATTTAAAAATTTAACAAAAATGCAGGAAGTTTTCGTGGATTATGTGGAGAGAACGCAACTTTAGAAATAATATGTCATTCTATCGCTAGTATGTTTCCACCAGTGGAGTAAGAGTAAACAAAAAAAATTTTTTTGGGCTATACTTCTTCTTCTTAAGGTGCCGTCTTCGTTTGAAGGCTGGCGACTATCATGCATGATGATTATACTAGGGTTGTCTATATCGACCTTTAATACAGTGTTACCCGGTGCCTTCTGTATTCCCATACCGTTGACTGGTTATGGTTCATCCGCCTTTAGGGGCAATTTCTCACACCAAGGACAAGATAGTGTCCTACCCTCAGTTTATTCTTTCACCTTCTATGAAGAGGCTGCTGATATTACTGAGGGGGGACCATTTATCCCGGTGATCACTCGGTCGTTGCTTGATCGGGTACTGCTTATTCGTCTGAGAACTGGTTGTTCTAGCTTACATCGCAGCTAACCTTTATATCTAAACGCCTTCCACTATCCACCACCTGTGACCCCACTAGTAGCCTGCAGCACAGCCCTAGCTTTGGGCTATTGGGAATGGACAATTAAAACTAAAAACCCAATGATCGTCATATGAACCAAATCCAAGCACAACAATATTGCTAATACATGTATTTGTTTTTTTGTCTATTTCAGCTTGAGATTTTTGTTGAAATTATAACAAAAAATAGATTCCTCATGTTGGAGAAATGTGTCCTTCAAGAAATATATTTAAAAAAATGAGCAAAAGCTGTTCGCCCAAATCCGTATCATAAAGCATAATTATATGGTATTAATATCATATCTTGACCACACATGAATATTTCCTCTAAAACCTCATTATCGAATCTTTGCACAAAAATAATACTTTTTCAAAATAATAGTAATTGCGGGTTTTGCAAAAAGTTATTGTCTAACTATTAATGTCGGTTTACACTAGTTACTATTAGCTGAACGTGGAACTGAAATCAGTAAATAATGTAGGTACAGTTTTTCACCTTATTCAAGTACTTTATAAGAATCATAGAATTACCTTTGAAAACTTTACGATTCCCATCCCACCCAGCTTATCCCATCTCAGCACATTTCGTGCTATTCACGGGTCTACAACGCGCCATCCTTGAAAACCCCCGTGCTCAAGTATAACTAAGCCACTACAAACACGCTGGGAAAGTGCAGTGCTCAGGATTCGAACCAGAGTGACTATGGTAGAATACCTCCGAAGCCAAGCACCACGGTCACTACTCTACCGCGTTCCCCTATCTAAGTACTGGTGCTCAGTTCAATGCACAAACAACAAACAAACACAACAAGATTAACGTGTCAACTGAGCAGGATCAACATATTCGGATAATTTTGTTCCTGTAAGAGATGTTGCTTAAATTTTTGGAAATTTCTTAACATAATTTTCAGTAGTAATAACAAAATTACAAGGACGCTAAACAAGTTGAAAATGTGAGTAATCAAATTTTAGCAGCTAAATAACTAAGGTCGCCATGCTAAAGAGTCAGTTTTTCGAAAACCAATTGTTCTGTTATTTATAGGCTAAAACGCCTCTTCTATAAAAGAGGCTCACATATGTTTATCATCAAAATCCTTGAAATTTGATTCCTTTCCCCTGAACAAGAAAGCACGTATAATCAATTTATGAAGTAACAATGTTTTTAACTTCTACTGTTTAGCAGAAATTTGGCGTTGAGAATGCCATTTTAGTGATCAAACATGTCTTGCTAAAAAATACCAGCCTTAACTGTATGAGTGATACTACAGTTCTTTTGAATAAAATACCCAATTCTATTATAAATTCAAACATAAATTAGTAATACTTGAAAAACAGCTCTTTGTACCTTAAAGCTGCATCGACGAAATTCTGTACAAACTTCACTACGGCAATTCAAGTATTAATAAAACTTTCTCCAAGGCCAATCTGTCGTTGTATTGGCTTGGAATGACTAAGTGCATAAAGGGCATGTTTTTTCTGTCATATTTGTAAAAACTTTCGAAAGTCTCAAAGTTCAGAACCTCACAAAATTGATTTATTTTATAAAATAGCAGGTGATGTATTTTATCTACAGTAGTTTGTTCAGATAATAATCCGGAATTTTCCAAATGCAATTTAAAAAATAATTAAAACTGTAGGAATTTGAACATATTACTATATGTAGTAACTGTGTTGTTGACTTGTACAAGTAGTTTTTAAAGATCCAGGAAAACTCAGCAATACCATTATATAAAGTTATAACGTGACAATGGTTGAACTCTGATTTACATTAGTAAATTTTTAAAACTATGTGACTGTGAACAGTTGTAAAGTTGAAACATCATCCTCATCCAGTAATATTCAAATTAAATTTCAAAAATTATCAACTTGTACAAGTTAAACACGAAGAAAATCCTATGAGCATAACGCCAAGTAATAAAAAAAGTGGAAATACGGGAGTAGGTATTACACGTATGGGAAGGTGAATACATAAAGTTACAAAATAAAAATATTTTAAACTACAGTATTTCTGACTTCAAATAGTATGTAAGGGGTGGTTGTTTGTATGTATAACATGTTGACAGTAATATACATTTATATTTAATGTATCAAATGAAGGAGACTGTAATATATGCAACCAAATGTACATGTTAAGATTCTTACATGAAATTCAATACACAGTTAGAGTAGTTGCAATATCTCATGATCCGCGAATTGCGCACCGCCGGGAGTGAGAAGGCTGTAGAAAAGGACGACCAAACAGTGTTTTCGGCTCAACCTAAAAACATCAGGCTAGCATGTAGGGCCAAATTGAAAACAGACTATGCAAATAAATGTGTAGTTTAACTCTTTAACGTTCACTAAATTAATGATAATATATTAAATAAACCACTTCCCCAAAAGAAAATGATGGCTGATCCAACGCCAGTTGCTTGCGACACCCTTTCGACCAAACTGCTTAAAGGAATAGTAAGTTCTTTGGCATCCTTTTCTTCCTTCATAAATTTATAAACGCTGTAAATTATATCACGGCCTTGACTGTGCACTGTTCGTTTGGCGTTGCTCATAATTACTAGTGATCTGTAAATAAACTTTAATTAGTAAAATGGCTAAACAGAATATTATTACATTAGATATGTAAAAATGGATTTCAACAAAGTAGAACTTGGTACTGCCAATAGAATATTATTGTTACTTACTGTACAACAGCTACTGATGCGAAGTTTTTAAACGAACTACTTTTGCAAAGAAAACGCTGTAGGTGGATTATAACCTAAAAACAGTTTTAATAAGTATTCCATAAAAATGTTAAATTTTGGTACTTCTACTTACAGCTACACAGTAAATAAACCGCTGTAGTCTTCAAAAAGACCGTTTCTTCTAATAACGCAGGGAAATTTAAATATAAACAAGGGAAAAAATCGCATGCCTAAAAATGACAACAAATATTTCCGCAACGATAGTTTCAAGTTGGTCTTTAGAACAGTTCGTGACGTCAGTAATCATATCATGAGATATTGCAATGCCTTTACTATTCTCAGCCTTTCTACAGCCTAACCTTATTGGAAGATAATACTGTATCAAATGCAATCCACTTCACAAAATCTCACCATCCTTCCAAAACCAATTATTTTAGTGCCACTGCTGGTGTAATAATAATTATAAACTGCAAAATGGCGAACTGAAACACAATACTATATAGATCGAAAACTGTACATACAGTGTGATTACTTTATCTTGTAACCGATAGGTTATGTATTCCATAGTTATCTTAGTAAACTTTACATTGTTTAAATATACAAAAATCGAAGTAGTTACGTTGGATGTTTTAAGAAACTGCAATGTAACTACTGGAAGATCAATAAAAACCCGAATCAAAGAGACCCTTGGAATTGTAAAGACTTGTATTAGATTAATTTTTAATTATAAAGATGTAAATATTATAAATATTTTTAACTGCCATACATTAATAATTGATAGTTCACATTTCAAATTTTATTAGTTTATTTATTTAATTATTATTTATTAGAAATTTAAAATAGACACATTATTTTGCCAGTGTTTATCTATACTTTTATTTAGTTATATTGACGTTTACATTGCAGTGTTCTGTGGTCCCTGTGGTTGAAATAGTGAGGGTATGCAGTTATGGGCTATGTAAATAAACTTTGTCTGAAATAAAATTGTTGCATACACATTTACAGAACACAGTAAATAAAGGATTTTACAGAAGATGTAAATGTTGACCGTTATTTTTTAAACATAAGTGTAGTCTTCTCTTAAGATTTTCAAACAATTCCCAAGAGTATCATGGGTAAGTTCATCTAACTTTTGTGAAATAGCATTTTGTAAATCTTCTGGATTTGGTGGTCTATTACTGAAAATATTGTTTTTTAGATGAGGGAATACAAAGAAGTCTGGAACTGTAACACTGGGTAACCTTGGTGGAAACAAATGTCTTCTAATTAACCGATTATCACAAAATTCCTGTAAAAATTGTATGACACTATTAGGAATATGTGCTGTGGCATTGTCCTACTGGAAGTAACCATTTCTAATTTCACCGTCATGAAGTTAATTGAGAAAGGGTGTTAAGATTTTCTGAAGATAATAATCGGCAATTTATATATTTTGCAAAAAATTTGTAGTCATTCGTCTTTTTGAAACAACCACCCATATACCGATTTTTGTGGATGTAACGGAGTTTCTTCAAACATACAAATTATCTGTTGCTCATATTATCATATTTTGGCTGTTAAGAACCCATTGAGGTGAAACCATGCTTCATCGCTGAACCAAGTAATATGCAATATGTCATTATTATTTATATTGTTTAAGAACCAGTGACAATAATTTGATCTAGGTTGGAAATCACTCCGTAAAAATTGATGAACTATTTGCATTTTGCATGGAAACACGCTCAAATCTTTTTTTTATTGTTCGACAAGTACCGTATAACAAATCAATTTCTTGGCTCAGTTTTCTGATCGGATTAGAAAGAGTTGCTTCAATGTTACCCCATTATTAATTACTTCTACAGTTCTTTTCACATTTCTTCTTGTTCCCTTTTTCCTTTCAACGCCTCCAGTTTCTCAAAAATTATTCACAATAATCTTAGCAGTTTGATAGTAATTGTTATAAGTGAAGTTTCCAGTCTCATTTGGATATCGCTGTAAAACAGGTTTGAAATGATTATCGCCATTCATCATTTTCATTCTTTGTACCATTATGAAACTAAGATTCTAATAGGAAAATGTTATGTACCATTGTTAACATCTTTAATTTCACAGCATTGTAATATGTATTTGTAATGACCTTTGCTGTAATCAATTAATTAAATAAATAACTTAGTACAATTTGAAATGTAAACTGTAAATTATTCTTCTTTCTTCTTTTTCTCAGCTTCTCAGAGTCCACTGCTGGATATAAGCCTCCTCCATTTATGGAGGGATGTTGGCATTTACAAGTCCGCGCTTGCCATTGCATGTTGGTCAGGGGAGGATGTAGGTATGGATTTGATGTGGGTTTTTTGTAGGATGTAGGGATTTTGGACGTATAGAATCCCTCGGTGATTTGTAGGTGAAGGAGAAAGCACGGCTGGCATGGACAGGGTCGCTTCCCTAAAGTAGGCCTATCTCCGCCGGGATCGCGGAGAGTGTCTACCCGCTACCATGTCAATTATTAATGTATGACAATTAAAAATATTTATAATGCTTACATCTTTATAATTACAGATTAATCTAAGACAAGACTTTAAAATTCCAAGGGTGACTGGGGTCTTTATTGCTCTCGCGGTATTTACTAATAAATAAGATGCAGTTTGGCAATGGATACGTTTATAATATATATTTTTTATAATTTAAATAAAACAAATAGAGAGGAAGCCAAGATAGCATAAAAATATATTGATATAACAATAAAATCAACAAAAAAAAATAAATGAAATAATAACAGAAAAAAAAAACACTACGTAATGACGTAATAGATGTTCAAACTGTCGTCCAGCTTGCTATTCACATAAGTCAATCTGCCGCAGAAGAGAATTTCTAATACGAGTTAGCATGTGGGGAGTGATTTAACTACACGATTCAATAATTCTTTCAGGTAAATTATCTTAACTTTCGACGGGAGTTTCGTAGACGTCGTTTTTTATTTTAACCCACAAAAAGAAATCTAACAGAGTCAAGTCCGGACTACGTGGAGGCCAAGAGTGAATTGCACCTCTTGTAATTAATCTGCTATGGAAAGTTTCATCTTGGTAGATTTTTACAATTCTATGCAAGTGGATAGGTGCTCCGTCATCCTGAAACCATGTACGCTATCTAACATAAAGAGGAATATCTTCTAAAAGTTGAGGCAATCATTTTCTAAAAAATGTAAATATGTTTGCCCATTTAAACTATATCCTCAAAGATGTGGGGACCAATGATAAAGCTGTCAACGCCATTATATCACACCCTGACAGTAAAAATTCTTTGAAAATGTGCTTGCTTAATCCAATGTGGGTTATCTTGTGAAAAGAAATGGCAATTGTCTATTTACACACCGATTGTTACTAAACGTCGCTTCGTCAGAACATAGAATATTTCTTAAAAACAGTGATCAGTTGTAACGTTTCGCCGCGGTTGCTTATAGGGGACGAGAACGCTCAAAAATGTATACCCTGGGTGAGCTCTTGAGTTGCCCAGGATTCAAGTACGAGTACTTGGAAAAATAATTTATTAAATGCAAATTAAATGTATATACATCATATAAAGGAAAATAAATGCATTTATAATTTTAATTAATGCAAAATAAAATTAATCCTTGATACGCCACTGGTTCTCAGCGTAGGTACGGTGACCAAAGGACACCGGGCCGACTCGTTTCGGTCCAAGTGACTGCTTCCCTGAATCCAATATGTTCGCTGGACGGTCAAATCTAATTGTTAACATACACAAACGAATTAGTTATGATTTGCTTTCGCAAAGAATAAAACTACCTTGGGATCAGATAAACGGAATTCGGAATTCAGTGACAGTGATCGGTAAACTTTCCAGGTTACGATTACTAATGCAATTTGGGAAAATTGCCTTCCGTAAACAAATTAAAATATGAATAAGATAATGACAAATTCCTTTGCGTAGGTACACCTGTGTTTCGTCGACAGTTGACAGCCGCAGAATCAACAATCTGTATGTATTTAACTTCAGATTTGACGGTACCAAATATTCGAACAGGATCTCTTAATTTAATCAGTTTTCCTGGAATTTTTTTGCAACCAAACTACGCGAATCTAAAAGTGCAGTTGCTTTATATAGAATTCAACCTAGCTTTGCTGGGTAAAATTGACCAGGACCGGATTCTGAATTTTACTTGACGGGGCAAAAGTATAAACACGTAAAAATCCAATTTACATTGAATATACCGGGTACACGGAAAATGCAATCTAATTAAACGACTGAAAATTCTTCAGTTCAAGGCAACGAGATTGGGACCAATTTAACCCTACAAATCTGCACGAAATTACTCCGTGACGGAATTTGTAGAAAGCGAGTTCCTACAACTTCGAACTATTTCGAAATTGCTCCAAAAGCAATTCAAATGTGCAAGCGGGATCTACAAGAATTTGACGTCTCGTGAAATTCCTCCATGTATTACGACAAACCTTGTACAGGGTGTTCAACTAGCAAACAACAGAAATTATTAATTCTTGGTTACGTCGTTGATTTGGACACCAGCTCAACAAGCCTTAACAAACAGAAACTTATAACGTGAGTAACCGATTCAAACACCGGCACACCTAACGATAAAAGTATCTGCAACAGGGAAAACGGACTACGGGGCAATCAAATGAACGAGGAAAGCAGATTAAATATTTATACTTATCAACCTCACTTAAACGGATTTTTACTACTACGGTTATTTTCAGGATCGGACATTCAACAAAAGGATCTTCTAAGAATAATCTTAGAAAAATGTTGAGGAATACTCAGTCCTGAATACAAGTCACCAGGTGACCGGTATTCAAGAGCAGAGCGCAGATAGTTTTAATTCTCCTCGCTGGGGATTTTATGCTGGCCATTTTAGGTTTCAGTCATGCGCGCTATCCCACTCTTAGTTGGATGGGCCGCTTGTTCTAGAAGATTTCCGGTTGACGGCTGTGGACAGATGTTTGTTGACACCACATTTATCTCCAAAATGTTGAACCCTCGTGTAATTGGTAATTAACACCAAATAATCACTGTTCACCATTTTGACCCGTTACACAGTAATAACTTCGTTTCTTAAAATTTGGCAGTAATTCACGCGACGTGGGTAATGATTAGGACGATCGTATATTGATATTCGATGGCCTCATCCCCGCTCGAATATTAATGGTCGTATTACTGTTAACATGTATTTGGGCATTTTAGGTGATCAGGTGAATCAATATGATCTGTAGCTATTTTCCAACAATTATGACATTTTTCATAATGAAGTGTGATCTTGGTAAGAGGAGCACGAAGACGACCTGCAACATCTTCTCTGGTCAGCACAATCAACTAACTTAAATATAATGAAACCACCAGATTGAGAAACCAAAATTAAAAGCATATTCTCGCCTCCAATATTAATGCAGTAATTAACTGCTGATAGAAAACTACTACGATATTCCACTGGATTGTGACTGTTCGTGACTTTTATTTGTCTATTATGTACAAGACAGATATAAGTTGTATTATAGGAAAATGGTGCTTCAACCCTTTACTACCAATTAAAGAATGTACTGTACATCTAAGGTGCTCATATTATTTTTCCCAAGTCCCGTATATATACGTATATGTACCACGTAATTTTAGTTCCTTAATTTTAAAAAGTGTTAGTTGCCATTGTGATATAAATCTTAAACTGTAATTAAATTTAAAACCCTTTGTTGCAAATATCATAATATCATAATTTCTGGAAAAATATCATAAAATTAACGATTGTCCAAACATTGCAGTGGTAAAGTCTATGATGCTGGAGAGTAAAGCAATTAAACTTATGGAAGGACGTGGGCTATAACATGGGGCATTGCGGGATACTATCCAGTGCACCAGAGATCTGCTGTATGGGGGTAGCCCGCATGGTACCAAGGTATACGTTCGACAGAAACTTCGAAATCAACATTCCCACCAACGAGGAATGGGCAGAAAATTCCCAGGATCTACTTGCCAATCCGGGACTAATCTGGTTTACAGATGGATCCAAAATGGCAGGCGGAACTGGAGCAGGCATATTTGGACAGTCGAGAGTAGAACTATCTACACCATTGGGGACTCATACGTCAGTGTTTCAGGCGGAGGTAGTAGCTATCTCCGAATGCGCTGATGAATGTACTCGTAGGGCATACCAACATTTGCCCATCACGATATACTCAGACATCCAAGCGGCTCTTAAATCGCTCAGCAATCCTAAGAAAACCTCGCGGCTGGTATTAGAATGCTGGGAAAAACTACAGGCGATGGTGCAGCGTAACGTCAGATTGACGCTGTGTTGGATATCGGGACACAGTGGGTTTGAGGGTAACGAACACGCTGATCGGCTGGCCCAGATGGGCTCCTTGGAGCACCTCTGGGGACCCGAACCAGCAGTGGGCGTACCTCAAAGCTCGATTAAGGCCACTATACAGGACAGACTGAGACATCAGCATGTCCGAAAGTGGAAACAGACTTCCTACTAAATCTGGGGAGGAAAGACATCAAGGCCATAGTAGGCCCCTTAACAGGCCATGGCCATCTGAACAAACACCTAACCACATTGGGAATCAGAAACGATGCCCTCTGTCGGAAGTGTAAAACAGAAGAAGAAACCTCTATTCTTGTACTCTGTCGGTGTGCAGCGCTTGCCACTCTCAGATTCAGGGTCTTTGGGGTCTGGTTTCCAGAACCTGAGGACATTCGAAGAGCCCCACTGAGACAGATCCTGGCCTTCATCAAAAGGTCGGATCTGCTCTAATGAGGAACGCAACAGACAGGATGCACAATGGATCAAAAGGTCTGAGTGTTGCACATCTGGGCCCTGTCAATTTAGAAATAGAAATAGAAAAAATGATGCACATACATGCTACAGTAGGAACGAAACATAAAATTTCCAAAAAAATTTGGCTTATTTGAATTACAATCTTTAAAGGTTTTTTTAGATGTAACTTGGTTAAAGGTCAATATTTTTTGAGTCATACATCCTATCAGTGCTAAAATGTTTCAATTTTTGCTTGTTTCTCGGGACAAGCGATCGTTGTAAACCGGACATACAATACTGTAACTATGTAACTCAAAAGTTTTACTTTATAAACGGTGGCTATATATATATATTGTTCTGCTTGAACTTATCTTAAGAAATTTGCGCAATAATAATAGTATTACAAAATTTGATATTAACCTGTATGCTTAAGGATCACTATTAATTTACATAGTGGTATACTGACTCTTGAGTCACCCTCTAGATGTCCGCAATATCATATAGCATATGATTATTTGTTTAGCCGCATTAATAAGAGAATGTGAAACAACAGAAGTAAGAGCTTAAAATAAAGTTTATCAAACTACAACCTTTTAATGATGAAGCAATTAACTTGAATATATATGCTATCTAGGAATGATAAGGCTTAGCAGTAATGATAACATTGATAACAAATAGTACAACAACGTTAGATGAAGCTTTTTGTCTCAGTAACTGTTTTGTTTTTGTCCTCTACACAGCAGAAGGTACTACTGATTTTACTTTTTTATCCGATACTTTAAATACTGCTTTAAATAAAATAATCAGAAACGTTATCTTTATAATTCCGTTGCTAACAATTGGCATGGTTTTTTTGATCTATATTTCTATAATTCAGACCCTATAACTAAAATGAAAAATAACTTTTTGTGTGATATTTAGAATTTAATGACCTGTGTTACCTTAATTGGATCGCAAGCTGCCGTGATCATGGTCTGTGATATTAAGAGTTCAGGGAAAATTGTGTTCCTTTCGCCAATCTTATGTCTATCAGTGGAAACAAAATTTTGAAAACTACCGGTTGGCATTAGCACCATATTTTCTGTCGAAGAATTTCAAGAGCCTGATTTGCTCTTATGTTGCAGAAGATCAACATAGCATATCCCTTTTATCTGTGCATTAAGCTTAAATATAAGGACCACTCATGACACAATTTTTATCTCGAAACTCAGATATCATTGACGTTGGCCCCAAAAGGTTACACGTGCAATTATTTATTCTCTACAGAAAAGATATCCAGTAGAACACGAAGATTACTTAAATTGTTCGTCGTTGTTTCACAAGCCTAAGCGAATCTCTCGTAAGACAGAACGAAGCTTCAGCAAAAAACGAACTTTTCTTCACTGTTTAATAATAGCAATATGCCGATACGTCCACTCTCCAAGGAACTCCAACAAAAAGCTGAAGATGAACTTCATGAAGTTCCTGAACGTGTACAAGGAGATATAAAGTATATCCAAAATTGGCTTTCCACCCAACCACATATAAATTCTATAACAGGTATGTTTGTATCGAAATAAATAATTTCTTATAAACCATACTTATTTGTTGGATTTATCCAATAGTTCCTTTTGCCGAGATCTCAAAACAAACCTCCTTGAACTAAGCAAATATTATCTTATTTAATTTGCTTTATTACTTAGACGACCAGTGGTTGGTAAGTTATCTACGGGGTTCCAAATTTAGTTACAAAAGAGCAATGGCGAAGCTGGAACTGTATTCTTCTTATCACAAGAAAATTCCTGAATTCTTTGGAAATAGGGATCCCTTATCGGATGAAATTCAAGAAATGTTAAACAAGGGGTAAGTTTCTGGCATGATATGAACAGAATAACGCAATTTTTTTTTCAGCGTATACACCGTGCTCCCGCGAACTGCAGACCCAGCAGGGCCAAGAATTGTATTTTTTCGAGGTAGTCGTTGTGATCCGACTAAAATAAATGTGAAGATTATATCGAAAGTATTGCTAATGATTTTGGAAATATTGTACTTGGAAGATGATAACTGTGTTGTTGCGGGATTAATGTTGGTTGTAGATCTCGAAGGTTTTCCTTACAAGTATTTAACTCAAATAACCCCATTCTATCTTAGAAAGGTATTTTGTTCCTTGTTATATGCCTATCCTACACGTTTGAGGAGGGCATGCTTTGTAAATGCCCCTTCATTTTTTGCAATTATATACAGATTGCTAAAAATTCTTGCACCAGGGAAAATAAAAGAAAGGGTAAGTAAGAAGTTTATGATTCTGCTCTGATATCTATTTGGTGTATATTATACCCTTCTGCTGATTTATTCAATTTAAGTGTTGTATGAACTATCAATCTTGATACTTATACCCAGTATATACTGTGCGGCTAAAAATGTTATTATTTATGACATATAGATACTCATTACTAGAATATTTCAGATACACATTTACAACGATTTCGGCGACCTGAACAAAGATGTTCGCCAGTCTATTCTTCCCAAAGAATATGGTGGAGATGAAAAAGAATGTGATAAAATAGCAAGCAAGAAATTATCCATCACAGCGATTTTACACTTTATACATAATACTTAATTTTAGGGCATTGGAAGCTGAAAATTGAGAGCTATAGAAAATGGTTTATACAGAGTTCACTATTGCACCAACAATGCGAAACATAGAAGGCCACCTAGAAAATTAAATATTGATTAACTAGGTATAACAATATTATTTCTTGTTCTTATATTATAATTTATTATACAAATTATTACATAACATTGATTTACGAGTATAAAGTCTGAATGTACTTAATGTCGAGATAATAAAAGGTACCAGAACAATTATAGCAGACTCTCGGCAAACAGTGAAAATAAACACTTATTCAGAAAGATAACTTTGTTATTAGAAGAAAGTTCATGTTTGAAAATAATTCCTCAGGTTTATTGCTTACTATTTAATTATCAATAATTAATTGAAGTGGAATCCTCAAATACTGCGCACGTTGTACGTTAGGTTAAAAACCATGTATGTAGCTCGTACAATAAAGCACTATGATTGCTAGTATGGTGAATGAATAAAAATGTGATTTACAGGTAAATGGGTTTGGAAAAGTTAATAATGTCAATTCGTATAGACGTCGTGGAACCAGAGCTTTCAGGTTCCGTCAACGCCTCATACATGACCTAATGACTACTACCGTAATAGTAGCTGGGACCGACGGCTTTGACGTACCCTCCAAAGCATCTGATTTAGTAGAGGTTGCCTAGCTAAACAGTTCATATGCTTTGTTCTGTTGGCAATTTTAAATCTAAAAACAAATCAATAAATATCATTATACTTTTTATTATAGTAAAAACGCAAATGGTTTAGTATTTTAAAATTCACAGCTTTATAATGTGTACGATATTGTCCTTCCAGTAAACACTTCTGTCTGACATTTCTTCGTGACACGAATAATTTAACAAGTAAGATATTATAAAAGAATAATAAATGTTAGTTGTAGTAGATTAGGGAGGAAGGGAGGGAGATTCACGGAAAGCGCTTACAGAAAGACGGATTGCTATAATGTACAGGGTAATAAGTCAAAATAAGTGGGCGCCTTCCTTTCAAGTCGCAGCTAAACGAAGATTCCTGTGAAAGGACCGAGCACCAACTGCTTGACGGGACTCGAACCTACCTTACAGTGCTTCCTTGGTATCTGAATACTACTTACCAAATACATATAATAAAGAAAATACATAAAAACAATGTCATACATTTCTGATTAATGGTTATGAATATAATGAACAACATACGAACGAATTGGTATAATGGCATGTAAAAAAAGAAACGTTCAAATCAGGACCAGAGTCGGTCCTCTTATAAATTCTGAATGAAGAACAGGCTACGCAGGATCGGAATTTTCTGGTTCACGCCCCTACTGACAACGATATATACATCAAAGTCACAGAAAGGGCTGCATGGCCAATAATAGTTGAGTTCAAGAAACAAGTAGTTAGTTATTAAATTATCAAACTATTAGCAATAAAAGGTTGCTATATTTATGAAAATACGACTACTACTATTTACCATAAAGTACTTTACAAATAAGACACTGTGGATAAGTTTCAATGATAATGGTATTGAAGGGCAATTTTTACCTTAGTTGGGCGATAGAACTGAAGAAAGTACGAAAAGGTTTTCTTTTATTTTGTTTCTTTACTCGGTGGACGTCGCTAGGTGGATGAAGATAGGAAGAGGCGACGGCGGCAGTTGTGATGCCCCCAGTGGTTGATGAAGTAAAGGATTGAAATTGCACCCTACGACGATAGGTTGTGCTATTGGAATTCTTCCACGTAAACGAGCAGCAAATTGCAGAGTTTTTGTTAAAACGGCGATAACGTTAAAGGAGTGATGTTATGTTCTCTTAAAAATTGCCGCTTTATATGAATTAATTTCTTAATTTGATTGTCGCTCCATATGAATTAAAAACGTTATTTTAATTGCAGTTTTATGTTGGCTACAGTTTTGTTAGTATTTTCTTTTCAGAGATTAATTTATGACCAAACCACTCTCAAGGTTTTTTCTTTGTGAGCCATATTTGCCGATCGAATTCCCTTGTTAGCAGCGTTAGCGTTCAAATATCGCTTCCCTAATATTTCTCGAAAACCGCACGTGTCCATTCGTTCTAGAACATTTCCAGGATATTTCGTAATATGTTGTTAGATTTTTGGGGGGTAATGCAGCTTCATGTCGCGTTAAGTCTTCAGTCAGCCTTCGATCTTCGCTGAACTCCGGTTTCCGAAATTACATCAATCGTGGGGCCGTAAATAATTTGAGTGCAGCAAGTGCCGGCTTGGGTTTTTCGGCGGGTATACCTGGTGTAATTTTCGTTTCGTTGTTTTACCATGGGGTGAAAACAGCACGTCGACAATTGTCGGATCTTATAGAAGTACCCTAGGAATTTTAAACTCAAACAAGAGGCAATTCATTGCGAATTAGCCGATCGCCTTTGGCGGATTATAGTGTCAAGCCCATTCTCTGTACCTGCACATTGCGACGCTGTGGCGACGGGCGCCTATTTCACATCCAGTCTTCAGGGGCGTACCTGCGGACGTTTCGTCCCAAAATTTTCTGAAGTCGTCTACCCTTCTTTTCCTGTCGGACCGGAGGAACAACCCCAAACTGTACCTACATCTGTTCACCTCTTCGAAATTGTGCCTGCCTGCATAAAAAGTCAAGTTAAAAACTAAAGTTTTGTGTTTTTGTGAAGCGAAACCTTACGCGCTACTTGCAAAATTCAACATCATTGAACTTTTTCTATTTGAAAACAAGAAGCGACCTTCAGTCGCAGACTGTCTTTGTTTGTAGTACAAAGTATAAGAGAAATTTTTATATATATTGTGTTTTCCTGTAAGCTCCGGCGCCGCTGGCTGCGTAGTCGATTGGACCAAATACGTGCGCCAACAACGGCGAGCACCTTGGCTTGAGCGCTCAAATAATAATATTTGTAAAATAGTATTAATCAAAATCACCTGTTGCTGTCATTCGGTTGTATTGCCAATAATTTCATTATATGTGTCTTAAAAATCAGTATATATTTTATTATTTTGTATTTATTTGTGCATGAATTTTGTAAGCTTTGTATGTATGGGAGGAAGCACAATAAAGGTGAGTTGGATTCCCGTAAGCTGTTGGCCTCTCGGCCTTCCACGAGAACCAATAATCAGTTGTGATTTGGAAGGTGGCGCCCACTAATTTCGACTTGGTCTGTACACAACTAGAAAGATTCCCTCCCGTAAGCGATTTCCGTGAACTCTCCCTACTCCTCTTAGCTACGCTGTAGGCTTTTTCCACCTATCCGGTTACGGGTCGACGGAAAAGCTCGTTTGGCCCGTAACAGTGACAGGGGGTTAATTGTTATCCGTTTAAAGACAAACGAGAAATATTACTGTATTCGTCACTAAATGATTGATTCCTGTATGTGTTTAATCCGACTTTTATAATTTTAAATATGTAATTACAAATAATCTCTCAAGTAGTACTTGTTTAATAGTTGTCACACGGATTTTTAAAACCATTTTTATTTATATTGTTGTCCGCGCTATAAATATTATATTGCTCTTCGTCTCAATTGACTTGTCTGAACGGCAGTAAGAAGCTTAGTTGAACTTAATGAGTAAGTAAACAATTAATATACTGTGCAGGAACATCCCGTATACAGCACATCTCATCACAGACACGTTTATCTTCAATACGTTAGCTAATAACTTTTTCGTTGCTATTACATCTGCTTACAGCAGTTACGTGGTTTAAAAATAATTAAAATTACTTTAGATTTATTAAAGTATGGCGTTCCGTGTATTATCCAAAGCTCTGCAGAATGTTGCTGAAAATTAACTAAATGATGTGCTCATAGCGTTCAAAATAACTCAAGTCATATAAAAGAATGGCGTACAACAAAACCACATCTAAGTGTCAGCAAAGGTATTTGACAACAGTTTTGGTTCCATTTGATTGAAGTAATATTCTTGAGACGACCAGTGGCTTTTAAACTATATCTGCTCGTGCAAGTTCAATTTAGAACGAATGAAAATATAATCAAACAAAATAATGGTAATTACAGAATTCTTTACGAACAGAGATCCATTACTGCTGGAAATACAAGAAATATTAAGACTGGGGTGAGGTTGTTAATTTGGTGTCAATAGAGTAACATTTCCGTTTCATTTTAGCATTCTTGTGATTATTCCAAAAACTACGCCCGCCGGCACTAAAACAATTATTTTGCGAGCAAGCCGTTCTGAGGTAGTGCCAGTTTTCGTTCCAAGTTCTAAATGATAATAATGATCTTCGAAATATTGCATTTAGAAGACGATAATGCTGTAGTTTTGGAGTTTGTTATCTTTCAGACCTGGAGGAGTGGTCCTTTAAGTATGTAACTCAAATAACACCTAATCGTATGAGAAAGGTTGAATCATTATCAGGTCAGACCATTAGTACTTAAACAATGGTTTTTCATTTTTAATACTATTAGTTCATCATCCCGTTACTAAGGTCCAACTATTAATATTTCAACAATGATTTTCTTGCTTCAACATTGAAAGTTGCTAATCTATGTTCAATGTCCAAGAATTAATCCTTAATCGGTGATTGTCCTTGCTTTAACATTAAGAGTTCCTGATTTCCTTTTTACCTTTCTAA
Source organism: Limonius californicus (assembly GCA_014611495.1). Classification (NCBI taxonomy): domain Eukaryota; kingdom Metazoa; phylum Arthropoda; class Insecta; order Coleoptera; family Elateridae; genus Limonius; species Limonius californicus. The sequence goes on along the minus strand of JABXWE010009088.1, from coordinate 26,318 downwards.
TGTTAAACTATTAATGCTTCAACAATGCGTTTCTCTCTTCAATATTGAAAGTTCATTCGTATGGCCGTGATGGAACTTGGTCGCAGTTTCAGGACGCGCCGGCACCTCAGACAACGACTACCACCGTAATGACAGCCGGGACCGACTGCTTGGGGTGCCCTCCAAAAATCTGATTTAGTAGAAGTTGCTTAGCTAAAATTTTATATGTACCGGCCTATCTCTGCAAAAAGAAGAGCAACTGATGGATCTTTTTTCAAGTACCCCAGAAAAATCCAATTTTGTTATTAAGTCAATAAAACATTTCTGGACTGAACTGTCTCGTAACTATTTTCTTATTAAAGCAAAAGCGTTTCGGATACTGTTACCTTTTCCTACTTCTTACTTTTGCGAAATTGGTTTTTCCGCTTTAGCTGGTTTAAACCCTAAACATAGAAACAAACTTCAAATAGAAAAGGAGCTCAGAGTGTCTATCTCAAATATTAAACGAAACCTGGGCAGGCTGTGTACTTTAAAATAGGCACTATTAGTAATTAGAATTAGGAATGTTTTATTTAAATTTTAGTTAATATGCTTTCGTTGTGATAAAAATGCAAAAAAATAGTTCTGATGTCTTGTTCATTTATTCGACCCCCCTGTACAGCCCCAATGGGGCTCATCCCACAGTTTGAGAACCGCTGTATTAAATTTATATATCTCTTATCCACTCTGCTATTGACCAACATTTCTTTGACACCTCACAGTTCTATGCTGTCGAATGCCTTATTGTAGTCCACGAAGGCAATGCACAGAGCAGCGGTTCCCGAACTTTATAAAGTCCGACCACAGGTTGGCCAAAATGTTTCTAGGGACCCCCCTCTTGTAGTGCTCAACTTCATTCAGAATCAGCGACCAAACGACAAACTAACACCCTCCATTACCACGTAGCGCAATTTATTTACTTGTTCTCCGTGTTTCCGGAAATGCCCAGGGTGCTAGTTGGCACTAGAATAATCGGGAAAATCCGTGTTGCTTTATACAAACAGCGGACCGCGATGACATAATGTGCTGTACTGCTGACTGTGTGTTGAGTACAATAAATCGATATCAAATATTTAACGTTAAGTAAGAGCTATAAACGTTTTGTTAACGATGGATACATTTTTAAACTCTGGCGTCTGGCAGTGACAAGAATAGTAAGAAAAATATATTGAGTATCTCAAATATGCTTTTACTGTTATTTCCCACAAACACCAGTGTGTGGTTTGCCGAGAAATGTTGTCAAAAGAAAGTATAGAGCTATTAAAGCTATTTCGACATTTAAATACCAAACATCCAGACAAAGAATAAAAGCTTGTGGAATTCTTTGAAAGAATACCGAACTCCCTCCACAAGAAGCAAACCACTTCTACATCAGCAACCTCTACTAATGAAAAGTACTACTATCAAGTTATCGAGTTGCATTTCGCATTGCAAAAATCAGTAAGCCACATACAATTGCTGAAATTCTGATTTTACCAGCAGCTGTTGAAATAGTGCAAACAATTGTTTGTGTAAAAGAGGCTGCCAAGCTGAAAGCAATGCCTCTCTCTAATAATACTGTCCAAACAAGAATAAGTCACATTGCCGAAGATATTCGAACACAAGTTGTTGAAAATATTAAGAAGTGCACGTACTTCTCATTACAGATGGACGAATCAACGGATATTTCTAACTGTACCCAATTTATAGCATTTGTAACATACAATACGGAACATGGTATTATCGAAGATATTTTATGTTACACTCCATTAGAGGTCAGTGGAAAATATTTATTGCGGACTTTCATGCAAAGTACTAAATACGAGATTGACTGGGCAAAATGCGTTGGCACCAATGGCGCCAAGGCTTATTGTCAGATTAAAAGAGATAATGCCAAATGCTACATGGCTACACGGTCTTTTACATAGAGAAACTCTTGCATCAAAATCTTTACCTTTTAAAGTTACATAGGTAAATTAAAATATCATCAAAGTAAAACCACTGCAGTGTCTTATTTCTCGAAAAATGTGTGAAGACATGGAATCTTTATACGGAAATCTTCTTTATCACACGGACGTAAGATGGCTTTCGAGGGGTAACGTCTTGAAAAGAGTTTTTCACTTAAAAGTGGAACTTTTGATGTACCTGCAAGATGTGAAACCGGAATACGAGAACATATTTTCCAATTCCCTTTAGCTTCTTAGGCTGGCTTTCCTTGCTGATATTTTCGAGCACTTAAACACTCGGTATAGTATTTCGCAGGGCCACGATAGTAACATAATAACAGCCTCGGACGAAATTAACGGATTTATGAAGAAACCTGATTTCTGATCGACTTTAATTGGAAAAAAGAAGTTTGATTCATTCCAATGTGTTCAAGTACTCACGGAAGACTTGGTTAAGGATAATAATACGATACCTTCTGAGCGTGTTTGCAGATATGCCAGTTAGGTTGCACAATTTAAAACAACAGCTTATTGACTATTTCCTCAAAGAAATTCAAAACAGTTATGACAATCACAAATAAATCCTGAATCCGTTTTTAGACAATTCCGTTGAACTAGCTGAAATTTCGACAAACATGAAAGAAACACTTATTGAAATATCATGTAATAGAAATGGTGAAGGTAGACTTTTTTTCCAGAGCGTAGACAATCCAAAAGAATGCAAGAATACTTCGAGGTTGCGGACGAAGATATAAAGTGTTTGATGCTATTAGCAACATCATATTTGCACGGATTAAGTTGCTCGTCTATAATTGTCATCAAAACAAAAGTAAGAAATCGGGCCGAACTTGAAAATGATACTATAGTGTGTGTATCGAATATAAAGCCCAAATTTCAAAAGCTAGTTCCTGAAAAACAGGCACATACATCGCATTAATGTTTTACTTTGCAACTTGTTTTCATGTATACAATTATTTATATTTAGGTTTATATATTTAAAATTTTAATACTTTAAGTTTGATTTGTTTTTGTTTGCTTTGTGAAAGGCAGGCATAAATGTGTTGAAGAAACATTTTGTTTTATTTTGTAAATCTTACATGACCCCCCTAACTTTATGTCGTGACTCCCCAAGGGGTCGCGACCTGCACTTTCGTAAACAGTGGTATAAAATAATATTGTATCCCTTGGATTTTTCTATTAATATTCGTAGAGTATGCAGATGGACGCATATGTCGAATCCTTTTCTGAATCGTGTCTGCTCAATCGTTTGATAACTATCAACTTCATTTGATAGTTTGTTTGCAACAATTCTCGTAAACGTTTTATACAACTGTAATAGGAAGGATATAGGTCGGCAGTTGTCTAAATCCGACGGATCTCCTTTCCTATACAGGGTGTCCCGCAATAGGATGTACATAGCTTCAGTACGTGTTGCTGGCCTCTTCTTACGTCGAAAACTTCCAAAAAATATATGGCCAAAAATTAATCGCTACAAAGTTATTGGCACTTTTTCTATCTCAAGTTTCCAAAATGATCTCCTCGATTAGCTATGCATAATTGTGCCCTTTGTGAAATCGTGGTGACAGACCTCATAATAGAGTCGGGATCGTTTTTGATGATATGGGAAGCATCAATTATTCGATCCAACAACTGATCTCTAGTGTTTGACTTTGCTGCATACACCAAGGACTTCATACGGCCCCAGAGATAATAATCTAACGGCGTTAGATCCAGTGACCTGGGTGGCCAAATAACGGGGACAATAACTGGCATTGTTCAATTACTTTGGTATTTCATTTTCGAATAAACATTTGTTGAATAAAATTCTTAGGTATTCTCTAACTTTTCTTCCTCCTTCTTTCAGAATTTCTGCTAATATTCGGTCTTCTCCGACGTTTTCCTGTCCCTTATGGGGTTATATATTTCAACTCCTGAAATTTTTGGTAGGTTTTATGAACCTACATTTGTTATTTTTCTTGTTAGGATAACTTTCGATCTCTGTGGTTGATCGCTTCTAGAGTTACCTAGATTTCTATGGTATTCGTCAGCTATCTTTACTATTCTTGTTGCGTTTCTTTCTTCGATGCCTTGATCTTTAATCATGATTATCTTCTTCTTTCATAGTATATATTTGATAACTTGGAAATTGCGGTTTTGCTCTATAATTCTTTCTATACGATCTTCTTGATGTTTCCTAATATCGTCTTTTATTTGCTTTCTTATAGATTTATTTAGTTCCGTAAACTTCATGGTGTCTCTCTTATTTTTTACTTATCAGCTGTTTTTTAGTATCTCTTTGGATTTGTTACTTATCTACGATTGTTTGTGCTTACGTGTGGCAGCAACTTTCGAGCGTGCGTCTTGTACTGCTTTGGTTATTATTGCATTCACCTCGATTAATTACAATTCGTCTGAGTGTATGGCATTGACTTCTGCAAGTTGATTTGCATATTGATTTTTCTTGCTTCTTAGAATTTCTGTAGGTATCTATCTTGTTGCGGGTTGGTCTGAAGTTTCCTATCTGGTTTCATTTTAATTTTTAGTTTTGCTCTTATCAGTCTGTGATCGTTACTAGCAGACACTAAGTTTATAACTGTAACGTCTTGTATTATGTTATTATCTTTTGTCATAATACAGTCAATTTTGCTCTTTATTGTTCCGTTTGGTGCCACTCATGTCCTTTCCTTTGTGGTTTTTTAAATTATCCTGAACAATTTCAAATAAGCAATTACAAAGAAATTTCTCATGCAGTACTTGTTTAATAGTAATTATTAGCACACTATTTGTTATATTGATAAACTTGTTAAATTAAATCAGTGTATTTAATTGGTGAGAAGTTATTGCATTTTTTAAGTTTTTGGTGTATTTTAAAAACCTTCCTCATTTTGGATTGTTGTCCACGCTATAATTTTTATATAGCTATTCATTTCAAATGACTTGTCAAAACAGCTGTAAGAAGCTCAGTTCATCTTAAATAAATAAACTTTAAAACAGAAGAAAGTAAAAAAATATACATGTAGGAACATCCTCTATGCAACACATCTCATTGTAGATAAGCTTATCCTCAGTATGTTAACTAATGTCATTTATTTTCGGTAGTATCACATGCGTTTGCAACATAATTGCATGACTTACAATCCATTAGAATTATTTTCGCTATCAAGAGAATGACGTTGCGTCCATTATGTAAAGCTCTGCAAAAAGTTGCTGAAAATGAACTAAATGAAGTGCCACACCGCGTGCAAGATGATTTAAATCAAATAAAAAAGTGGCTTGCAACAAAACCACATCTAAGTGTCATAAGAGGTATTTGAGAACCGTTTTGGTTCCATTTGATTTAAGTAATATTCTTTAGATGATCAGTGGCTTTTAAACTACATCCGTATGTGCAAGTTCAATTTAGAACGAACGAAAAGCAAGTTAGAATTGTATCATACCAAGAAAATGGAACTTCCAGAATTCTTTGCAAATAGAGATCCACTGCTGCCGGAAATACAAGAAATACTAAGACGGGGGTGAGTTTGTTAATTTGGTGTCAATAGAGTAACATTTTCTGTTCATTGTAGAATTCTTGTTGTTCTCCAAAATACAACACCCTCCGGCCATACAATAATTATTATGCGAGCAAGCCGTTCTGATCCAGTACTGGTTCTTGTTTCAACGTATCTAAAATTTTTGATAATGGTCTTCGAAATATTGCAGTTGGAAGATGACAATGCTGTAGTTTCCGGAGTTTGTTTTCTTTCAGACATGAAGGACTGGCCGTTTAAATATATAACTCAACTAAAACCTAATCATCTGAGAAAGTTTATTGTTTGTTTACTACGCATATGTCCTATGAGACTCAAAGAAAGCTTTTTCGTAAACGGTCCTTCGCCTTTTAAAATTGTTTTTAACCTGTTGCGATTGTTTCTTCCTGCAAAACTTAATAATAGGGTAAAAGGCGTAACTACTATTAGTCATTTAAGTTTACAAATGTTTGTTCACTTTCAGGTTCAATTTTGTAGCGATTTAGATGATGTAGGTGAATTTATTCCTAAATCAATCCTTCCGAAAGAATATGGTGGAGAGGGACCATCATGTGATGAAATAGCCGGTAAATGTATTTAATTATAGAAACGTTGTGTTTTCTGAATGTATAAATACCACATTTTAATTTTTAGTTCAATGGAAACTTAAAATAGAAAGTTACAGGGACTGGTTTTTGGAAAACACTCCCAAAATATACACTTAGACAACCAAAGAATACTCAACAAGCAGTAGATATAGAGAGCAACTTCGGAAATTTAGAGATCGATTAGATCGTTGGTGCCACGGATGCTACATGTTATTTTTCAGAATTGTAAACTTTGCAAAGAAAGGTTAACTTGTTTAAGATATTTTTTGTATTTGTGGTTTATTTTATTGTCAAATAGATATGAACAATTCAAATAAACACTCTGGTAAGCTATTGTTTACTATACATTAGTAATACTTTGAAACAAAATTCAGAAACTTATTTTGACTACTGCAATGTAACATATCTAGTCGCTAAGGTTTAGAAGACAATTCATTTAAAGTGAGTAGGTTTGATTCTCCCTCCCCTCGATGCTGCGTGTCTTTACAAGAGTTTTACTGATAGGAGGAGCTTTCTTTGGAAATGTGAGATGTTCATCTTTTTTCGGAAACTGGTTTACAGATGACCCAACATAAAAGTAGAAGGCAACTAAGAGGAATGTTTCCAATTTTCAACCGTTACGTTGATGAACCAGATAACACACATTCGCGTCCGGATTGATGCAGTATTACCAGAAAACTGGTGAAACTACTTCAATCCGTTTTGTTTATTTTAACAGAACGTTATGACTATGGTCTTAATCATGTTGTTGCCGCCGTTAAAACTTTAAAATCCGTTGAAATGTTTCAATTACTTTATCTGGTCTTCCATTGAAAACCCCCGACATATCACTTGAACAGTGGACGAAATGTTGATATGAAGACAATCTATTGGCTAGTCTATATTTATGATATCAACCATAAAATCCCATGATTAGGATTGCCTAAGATTAGAGAATATTGTTAAGCAAACTTGAATTCTTTTACTTTTTCTCAACACTGCCTTCTGTAGACTGCCGATGGTGCCCTTATTTTACCCTCACATTCCAAAAAAGTCTTGCCTGCCCGGCTTCTCGTTCAAACCTCTGTAATTCCCAGATGATATTGAGAGCCTATAGAAGCTACGTATACTTCTGCAAATATTTATTTATTGAGCGTATATTTATGTAATATTTACAGGATCAATATCAATTATCCACAATGAATACGTTAGAAATAAAAGATACGGTGTTTTAATTATTAACCAACAATTAGTATGCAATCAAATGTTTAAAAATTAAAAAACAATATTTAATTTTTTCTGAGTATCGGAAAGCTTTATGGAATCCTCAGAATTGTACAAATAAAGCAATGCTAAGAACAGAGACGTAGTAAGTCCGATTAAAATACTAAATATTAATTAACTATAACAACCTTTTACCACTTACTCAGGAAGATAAAATCTGTGTGTGTTATTTAGACTTTGTACACCCACATTTATCTCTGCAATTAAATCACATATTTTGCGAATACAGCTATTTAAATATGAGATATCAGTTGACGTAGTATATTAAAAAAATTGAACACGCATTTGTTAGGTGTATAAAATTATTTTGGTATAAACTGTATATATTTTGGTTATTCAAATAAAGAAAGGTAAACTGTTCCTTTAAAGTGTAATAATATCTGAGTAAAATCAACATTTACCATGTGTGCGTAACTAATTGAGATTTTAGGGTCGCATTCTGGACCTCACGAGGGTGGAAATACGGAGCAGACGTTTTCCAGTAAGGAGTCGGACGAAAGAAAGCCCGTGTATGAGATCGGAGATGGTTTTGACCTCTTGTTGGGGTTGCATGTGTTATGCAAGTAGCTAGCTAATTATTATAGTGTACTAGTGATTGAATATTCTGGTATGTAGCTACAATTAGATAAAGTGTGATTGCTGATCAGTATTGCTCGTTATATGAGTGTGGTTGTGATTGAGGGCTCTCAGAGTTTGGCCAGGTGATATTGAAATCTTGTACAAGTGTGGCTAGCCACGGGGTTTTAAGGAAACCGGGGCCTTAGGGCCCCAGAATCCTGTGTTACATGTTTCGTGTTAGGCAGTTCGCACGGTTGTCACAGAGACATAGGTGGATGGTATTCCTCCCTTATTGGCACCTCAAGGAGCAAGAATTACAATTCGGGGCCGTAGGCCCCAAAATCTTGTGACATATACGTTCTAGGCAATTCATCGTGTGTCACAGAGACATAGGTGGATGGTATTCTTCCCCTATTAACTCTTTCGAGAGTGCGCCAGTGCCACTGGATTTCAGGTGTTCAAATGGTATTAAAACAGAAGTAATTATCTAATGGTCAATGATGTGGAAGCTAACTATGAGCGGTCCAATCAAAGGGTTAATTATTCCATCCAAGTGTTACCAGTAACCAGCCCGTTCAACGGAGTGAAGAGGGGTGCCCCCACCCCCGCTGAGTTATACTACAGTAATTAATAACAGCAACAGATTGGTGAGTCATTTTCTTTTTCATGTTTCCATATGTGGTATCGCTTATTTGTGAACCTCGTCTGTCATTGGTCCAAGCACGGCTCAATTCCAACACTCTACCATACGATAAGTATACAAGAAATATGAGAAGCTTGGTTTCTTTGAGCTAAACTTATTTGCGACTTGATTAAAAACGTTTAACAAAAAAACGCTCCTAACACATTATTCTACTAAAAGTTAAGACAGTGCTGTACCCTTAAAATAAATGAATACGATTTTTGCAAGATTGAATGAACATAAAGAACTGCAGTGAGGCAGATGGTTGATATTTGATATACGGTGGCCCCTAAAATTAATGTAGCATTACTGTCGCTAGGCGTTTGGGCTTTATAGGTAATCAGGAGACCCTATGGTTTATATCAGACGTCGGCCACCTGTGACCCGCGGGTCACCAAGTGACCCATTTGATAATTTCAAGTGACCCATTTGATAATTTCAAATAACCCTTTTGAGTTTCGCAAATAAAGTATAATTTGAAAATTAATTATAAAGCATGAACATTCATTTATGAAGAAAATTTATTTGCAAAGGCATCTACGCTAAAACTTAAGGATGTAATGGAAAAGGTTGTTAAGATCGTAAGCATAATAGTAGCATAATCAGCATTAACACACCGGCGCCGCAAAGCTTTTTTGGAGGAAATTGAATCGAAATATGCAGATTTGCTGTTACATTCTGCAATACAATGGTTAAGTCGAAGCAAAGTTCTTAATAGATTGGTAGTGCGCTTTGATGATATACAAATAGTTCTTTATGGAATCGGTGGAAATGATCTCGAACTCAACGATAAACAATGGTTTTTAAGACTTTGGTTCTTAACAGACATAATGATCCATTATAATGATTTCAATGTACTACTCCAACGAAATAACTATACAATTTTAAAAATGTACTAGGAATGGAAGAGTTTTCCTTCTAGATTAATATTATTTGAAACTGACATGAAAACTAAAATATTTCATTTTTTCCCTTGTTAAAATGCCAACATGAGAAAGAAAATATCGATGAAAGCAATCTAAATACGTTCGAAAGTTGGATTTTGAACATTAAAAATGAATTTGAAAGTAGATTTCAAAGTTTTAAGAAGTACGGCGAAATGTTTACATTTATAATAAAGCCCGAAGAAATAGAAGATAATATTTTAGATTTGCAGTATTTTGAATATCTTAAAATTGATAATTTCAGTCTAGAAATGATTGATATGTTCAACGTTGTGAACAGATAAATTCAAGACATAGCGCAAAGATTTAGAAGAAACGGAAGACAATCATCTTCTCATGATATCAACGTGCTGGGCATCAATTTCCAAAAAGGTTTCATCTTTAAAAAAAATTGGTTTTGCCATTTTGTCCGCGTTCGGTTCTACTTATATATGTGAGCAAAAATATTTTCACACATGGAATTTATTTTAATTAAGAACAGGAGCAGCTTAACTGCCGAAAATTCAGATGCTTGTATTCGTCTGAAGGTGACTAAGTTGACGTCACAAATTCAGCATCAGGGGAGCCACCGTTAACGAAGAGAGTGTCTATTAATACGAGGGGGTATTGGTATCTAGTTAGCCTGGAAAGTTTCTAGTAAAGAAAAGTGAATACAGATGCTATAGTTACAACTATGATGTTTTATAAATAAGTTGTCAAAGTTTGACATTCACAAGTTGAACGGTGATCAAACTGTGAATTTTTGAAAACAGCACGACCGAGAAAAATATAGAATTTGAAAAAATCGAGTTTCGGTCAGTTATTAAGTATTTATTTTTGAAAGGGTTATCAAGCAAAGAAATTTTTGCTGATATGACAGAAATCTTAGGTGATCAGTGTCCTTCATACGCCACTGTTAAAAACTGGGTTGCGGAATATAAAAGAGGAAGATCAGATGTGAAAGATGAGCACCGTCCTGGAAGACCAATTTCTGTGACCACCCCGGAAAACATTGATTCAGTCCATGATATGATTTTAGAAAATCGACGTATTGGGATTAAGAATATTGCAGAAGCATTGCACATTTCCTATGAACGTGTGTGTCACATCATTCAACACGACTTGGGCATGAGAAAGTTTTCGGCCAAATGCATTCCAAGATGCTTGAACGTTGATTAGAAGCGCGTTTGATTTACAACCTCAAAGGAAATCTGCCACCGTTTTGCAGAAGATTCCTCAAACTTTTTGGATCGGCCTGTACCTATGGATGAAACGTAGATCCATCACTATAACCCAGAGACTAAAGAGCAACCCAAACAGTGGAAGCATGTTGGTTCTCCACGACCAAAAAAATTCCGTGTTAAAAAATCGGCTGGCAAGATTCTTGCTTCAGTTTTCTGGGACAAAGATGGGATAATTCTGATAGATTATTTGGAACGGGGTAGAATTATCACGGGAGCATGTTATACTAAGTTGCTAACTGAATTACGTAAGAAAATTGTGGAAAAACGCAGCGGAAAATTTGCCAGACGTGTGCCCTTTTTGTAAGACAACGCTCTTGCTCACAAGTCGTTGATTGCACTGCAAAAAATTAATGAAATTGGTTTTGAATTGGTTGGCCACCCGCCCTATTCTCCGCATTTAGCACCGACAGACTGTTATTTGTTAACAAAACTCAAAAAACAATTGAAAGGTAAAAGATTTTCGACAAATGACGAAGCAATATGTGCCGTTAAGGAGTGGTTGGCAGACCAAGACAAAGATTTTTTTTAAATGGCTCAGAATTACTTTATGTACGTTCTGCTAAATGTATAATTCTTAAAGGAGATTATGTTGATTAAATAAAATTTTTTTTTAAATATTGTGGGGATTTATATGGTAGGCTAAGTACTTATCAGTACCCCCCCGTAAAGTTCATAAATTAATGAACTAAAATTTGACAATTATACCTACTTGTTTTTATAATAATTAGAATAATTATAGTTTTGTTTTTTATGTTTAAAGTTTAAAAGCATATTGTGACTATTTTCTCAATAACATTTATCTTATTATTCACTAAAACACTGTCTTATAATGAATCCACTGACCCGAAACATCTTTTTAATAGTAACATTTCGGTTGATTTTGACTTGCAGCCAAAAAAGGTTGCCGACGCCTGGTTTATATGTTGGTTTTCAGCAAGGATGCCATTTTTTAAGATGATGATGATACACAGTCAGAAAAGTGCAATTTTGATACGAGGAGCACGAAGATGACCTGCAATATCTTCCCTGGCCATCACTTGGCTTAAATATCATCAAACTACATATAAAAAAAGCTGCGTCAATAATCCAATTTCTGGAGAAAGATCATAGAATTAAGGCTTATTCAAACAGCGCAGTGATGAAACATATTCTAATATGGTATTACAAAATGTGATTAACTATTACGCTTACGTATACATATTGTAACGATTTCCGCGCCTAATAGAAGGAAACCCTTCGTACATATGTAGTTATTCACATGCTTATAGGACTTTTTAATATTTCGAAGTTACATTTCTGTCAAGTCAAGGCTGTGCTTATTGGAGTTTCAAAAGTTGGGGGGAAGGAGATTCTAAAAGACAGTTTTCCGTAATTAGGTCAGTGGGTTCAGTATTGTCGATCTTACCGGAAGTATATTGTGAATAGTGAGCTATTTCTTTTAAATCGTTTGTCGATTGAGAATTCGTGTTTCGCTTTGAGAGTCACTACACACAGGGGCTTTTCCCATAGTTGTAGGGAAGCGAACCTCCAGGAATTTATTTCCAATATAGAATTCACTCCTGTCAAGAAACTATTTTTGGTGTTATGTCAGTGTCCATCAACTGGTGAGTTGGTTATTACCAGAAAGTTTCGCCATGTCTTAATTTCCCGAACCTTAATTCTAATCTCCGATAAATTTAATTTAGGCAAAATTCATGCGGCTGGACGTCCCGAAATTAAGGCGTCGCAGTAGAAAAACTCTACATTCATACGTATTGTTCATATTGATATGCTGTCATCGTCGAGTAACCTTGGGACGGTTTTTCCCGAACCTAGTGGACGCCTGGGGCTATAGATAAGGAGTCTGGTGTACGGTCGAGCTGATTGCCGCCACATCTTGAACAAGGGAAGTGCATTTAAATAGTACATTTTAAAATTTGTATAACCTTGCCTTGTTGTTTACGATTTTATTATCGTTATTTAAGAATTAATTTAGTAATTGATTTGGGGTCACAGAATTGTATCATTGGGGCTTTAATTGGGGATATAAGAAATACTATTGTAATATTTCATTGATTAGGGGAACAATTTTACGTACAGCATATATACAGGGTACTCTGATAGTAGGTTGATATTGCGTTTGTAAGAGTTCACAGCTTGCATATTTTTTTTTATCGTTTTGATCACGCATGAATTCTTTATTCAGAGGCCTCCTACGTTACGGAATGCGTTAAAAATTACTGGTATCTTATTCGAGTAGCGCAATAATGGTCCGAAAAATTGTTTGAGTGTCGCCCAATTTAAGTTTAGTTATATTCAGTTCCAGGAACGTAAAATTGGGACTGCTAATTTATTTTAATTTATTTTTCTTGTATCGAAATATTAGAATTGTGGGTTGTTTTTTTTTATTAAGCAAAAAGAAATTTGATTGCAACTTGTCTTTTATTTTACGACGAATTATTTGGAATTAAGTCTACATAAAGGACAGATAGGAAATATAAAGGTAGGTGATTATCTATATTGGGGTCCGACTTCCCATTTACCGCCTCGGACGATGTTAGTAAATTATAAGTCGGTTTCGGCTATAAATTAATTGTTGGAACCTACTCCTTCTTCGATTGGGTTTCCGGGATGCTAACATTTGTCAAATTGTTAATTTTCTACGTAAGCAGTGGCGGAGTTACGAGGTTGTTTTTGAAATTTTACTAAATTTTTTTAAGTAGTAAAGAATAAAGGCGTCACAATATATTTAGATGGCACAACTTATTGTATAAAATACGGTCCATTATGTTACAGCTAGAAACTGTATATCCACTCCTCTTCGCCAAGCATCTTTCTCGTGAGCATCGTCTTCATTTAGGTTTCTGTTTCTCATCGCTACTCTCACACCTTCGTTCCATAATTTATGTGGTCTTCCTGGTTTATTCTTCCTTTCTGGTTTCCATTTGAAGATCTTCTTTGGCCATCTCTGGTCTGGCATCCTCAAGTAAATGCCCAAACCACTTCAGACTTTTACGTTCTACTCTGCCTATAACTTTGTCGGCAGCTTCCATTCGTCGTCTAGCTTCCGTGTTGGGAATTTTTTGAAGTTTTGAGATTCTGGCACTTGGTCGCAAATAATCCAACTCCACCGCTGATAGATTTTCTTCATTGCCTCTTTCATGGTCCACACTTCGCAGCCGTAGCAGAGCACAGATTCCATTGGTGTACGACCTATTCGCTTTTAATTTTTTATGGAGATATTCTTATTCCACCATACACTATTTAGGCATACAATTATCTTCATGCTCTACTGGATTCTATTTCCAATTTCTGTATTTCCCAGACCGAAACGCCGGAACCGCAACACGAGAATATATTTTTCAATTCCCTTTATCTTTTTAGGCTAGCTTTCTTTGTTGATATCTTCGAGTACTCTCAAAAGAAGTTTGCAAGGCCTCTATGCTAACACAAAAACAGCCACGGACAAAATTATCGGATTTATGAAAAAACTTGATTTCTGGTCGACTGGAATTGGTTCATTCCAGTGCGTTCAAGAACTCATGGAAGATTTGGTTAAGGATAATAATACGATCAATTCTGAGCGTATTTGCAGATATTCAAGGCTGCTTGGACAATTTAGAACAACAGCTCATTGAGTATTTTCCTAAAGAAACTCAGAACAGTTATGAAAATCACAAATAAATCCTGATCCCGTTTTTAAACAATTCCGTTGGACAAGCTGAAATTTCGACAAACATGAAAGAAACACTTATTGAAATATCATGTGATGAAATGTTCAAACTAGACATTTTTCCCAGAGCGCAGATCGATTTTTGTACCAAAAGAATGCAAGAATACCACGAGCTTGCGGCAAAGCTGTAAAGTGTTTGGTGCTACATCATATTATTGTGAATTGAGTTTCTCGTCTACAATTGCCATCAAAACAAAAGTAAGAAATCGCCTCGAACTTGCAAATGATATTATTTTTTGTGTATACAGAACCCAGACTTGAATAGCTAATTTCTGAAAAACAGGCTCATATACATCGCTTTAATATTTGTACTTTGTAACTTGTTTTTATGGTTAAAGTTATTTATGTTTGGGTTCTTGCATTTATTGAAAATGTTAATACTTTAAGTTTGATTTGTTTTTCATTGCTTTGTGAAAGGCAGGCATAATGTCTTAAAGAAACATTTTGTTTTATTTTGTAAATCCTTCCACGACCCCCATAACTCTATATCGTCACTACCCAGAGGATCGCGACCTGCACTTTGGTAAACACTGGCATAAAACAAGGTTGTATTCTTTTGACTTTTCTATTAATATTCGTAGAGTATGCAGATGGTCGCATGTGTCGAATCCTTTTCTAAATCCTGCCTGCTCAATCGTTTGATAACTATCAACTTTATTTGATAGTCTGTAACAATTCTCGTAAACGTTTTATATAACTGTAGTAGGAAGTATATAGGTCGGTAGTTGTCTAAATCCGACGGATCTCCTTTCTTATACAGAGTGTCCCGCAATAGGATGTACATAGCTTCAGTACGTGTTCCTGCCTCTTTTTAAGTCGAAAACTTCCAATAAATATCTGTTCTAAAATTAATCACTACAAAGTTATTGGCACTTTTATATCTCAAGTTTTCAAAATGACATCCTCGATTAGGTATGCCCATTGGTGCCCTTTGTGAAATCGTGGTGACAGACCTCATAATAGAGTCGGGATCGTTTTTGATGATATTGGAAGCATCAATTATTCGATCCAGCAACTCATCTCCAAACATTTGTTGAATAAAATTCTTAGGTATTCTCTTTTATTCCTCCTTCTTTGAGAATTTCTGCTAATATTCCGTTTTCTCCGGCGTTTTCCTGTCCCTTGTGGCGTTATATATTTCACCTTCTGAAATTTTTGGTAGGTTTTATGAATTTACATTTGTTATTTTTCTTGTTAGGATAACTTTCGATCTCTGTGGTTGAGCGCTTCTAGAGTTACCTAGATTTCTATGACATTCTTCGGTTATTTATCATTACTATTCTTGTTGTGTTTCTTTCTTCGACGCCTTGATCTTTGATCATGATTATCTTCTTCTTTCGTAGTATATATTTGATAACTTGGAAATTGCGGTTTTGCTCTATAATTCTTTCTATACGATCTTCTTGATGTTTCTCAATATCGTCTTTTATCTGCTCTCCTATAGATTTATTTAGTTCCGTAAACTTCATGGTCTCTCACAGCTGTCTGAGTTTTTTTAGTATCTCTTTGGATTTGTCACTTATCTACGATTGTCTGTGCTTACGTGTGGCAGCAACGCAACGTGCGTCTTGTACTGCTTTGGTTAGTATTGCATTCACCTCACCTAATTACAATTCGTCTGAGTGTATGGCACTGACTTCTGCAAGTTGATTTGCATATTGATCTTTCTGTATCTATCTTGTTGTGGGTTGGTCTGAAGTTTTTCCTATCTGGTTTCATTTTAATTTTTACTTTTGCTGTTGTCAGTCTGTAATCGTTACTAGCAGACACCCAGTTTATAACTATAACGTATTGTATTATGTTTTCATCTTTTGTCATAATATAGTCAATTTTGCTCTTTACTGTTCCGCTTGGTGCGACTTATATGTCCTTTCCTTTGTGGTTTTTTAAATTATCATGAACAACTTCAAATATGCAATTACAAAGAAATTTCTCATGCAGTACTTGTTTAATATCAATTATTAGCACACTATTTGTTATATTAATAAACTTGTTAAATTAAATCAGTGTATTTAATTGGTGAGAAGTTATTGCATTCTTTTAAGTTTTGGCGCATTTTAAAAACCTTCCTCATTTTGTATTGTTGCCACGCTATAATTTTTAAATTGTTATCCATTTCAAATGACTTGTCAAAACAGCTGTAAGAAGCTCAGTTCATCTTAAATCAATAAACTTTAAAACAGAAGAAACTAAAAAATATACAATGTAGGAACATCCTCTATACAACACATCTCATTGTAGATAAGCTTATCCTCAGTATGTTAACTAATAATTATTTTCGGTAGTATCACATGCGTTCACAACATAATTGCTCGACCTAAAATCCTTTAGAATTATTTTAGCTTTATCAAGAGAATGACGTTGCGGCCATTATCTAAAGCTCTGCAAAGAGTTGCTGAAAATGAACTAAATGAAGTGCCACATCGCATTCAAGATGATTTAAATCATATAAAAGTATGGCTTGCAACAAAACCACATCTAAGTGTGATAAGAGGTATTTGATTAGAACCGTTTTGGTTTCATTTGATTTAAGTAATATTCTTTAGATGACCAGTGGCTTTTAAACTACATCCGTATGTGCAAGTTCAATTTAGAACGAACGAAAAGCAAGTTAGAATTGTATCATACCAAAAAAATGGAACTTCCAGAATTCTTTGCAAATAGAGATCCATTGCTGCCGGAAATACAAGAAATACTAAGACGGGGGTGAGTTTGTTAATTTGGTGTCAATAGAGTAACATTTTCTGTTCATTGTAGAATTCTTGTTGTTCTCCAAAATACAACACCCTCCGGCCATACAATAATTATTACGCGAGCAAGCCGTTCTGATCCAGTACTAGTTCTTGTTTCAACTTATCTAAAATTTTTGATAATGGTCTTCGAAATATTGCTGTTGGAAGATGACAATGCTGTAGTTTGTGGAGTTTGTTTTCTTTCAGACTTGGAGGACTTGCCTTTTAAGTATATAACTCAACTAACACCTAATCATCTGAGAAAGTTTATTGTTTGTGTAAAGCGCATATTTCCTGCAAGATTCAAAGGAAGCTTATTCATAAACGGTCCTTCGTCCTTTAAAATCGTTTTTAACCTGTTGCGATTCTTTGTTCCTGCAAAACTTAAGAATAGGGTAAAAGGCGGTAATTATTATTAGAGATTTAAGTTTACAAATGGTTGTTCACTTTCAGCTTCAGGTTTGTAGTGATTTAGATGATGTAGGCGAATTTATTCCTAAATCAATCCTTCCGGCGGATTATGGTGGAGAGGGACCATCATGTGATGAAATAGCCGGTAAGTGTTCTATTTAAGTTCAGAAAAAGTGTGTCTTCTGATTGTGTCAATAACACATTTTCATTTTTAGCTCAATGGAAACTTAAAATAGAAAGTTACAGGGACTGGTTTTTGGAAAACAGTCCCAAAATAGACACTTAGAAAACCAAAGAAGACTCAACAAGCAGTAGATACAGAGAGAAACTTCGGAAATTTAGAGATGGATTAGATAGTTGGTGCCACGGTTGTTACGTGATATTTTTTATAATTGTAAACTTTACAAATGAAGATAAACTAGTTTAAGATATGTTTTGCTTTTGTTGTTCACTTTATTGTACAAATAGATATGATCAATTTATTATGAATTAAAACTCTGATAAGCAATGGTTTACTATATATTAGTAATACTTTGAAACAAAATTCAGTAATTTATTTTGACTACTGCAATATCAGTAAAATATCTAATCGCTAAGATTTAGAAGGCAATTCATTTAAAGTGAGTAGGTTTTATTCTGCCTCCCCTAGATCCTGTATGTCTTTACAAGAGTCTTACTGGTAGGAGGAGCTTTCTTTGAAATCTTATATGTTCATCTTTTTTCTAAAATTGGTCTTCAGATGACCCAACATAAAAGAAGAAGGCAACTAAGAGGAATGTTTTCAGTTTTCAATCGTTACGTTGATGAACCAGATAACACACATTCGCGTCCGGATTGATATAGTATTACCAGAAAACTGGTGACACTACTTCAATCCATTTTGTTTATTTTAACAGAACGTTTTGATTATAGGGTTAGTCCTTCTGCTGCTGTCGTTAAAACTTTAAAATCCGTTGAAATGTTTCAATTACTTTATCTGATCTTCCTTTGAACACCCTCGATATATGCATGTCACTTGAATAGTGAACGAAATATTGATATGAGGACAATCGATTGGCTAATCTCTATTTATGGTATCAACCATGAAAGCCCATGATTCGGATTACCTAAAATTAGAGAATATTATTTAGCAAACCTAAACTCTTTCACTTTCTTACTTTTTCTCTCAACACTGCCTTCTGTATACTGCCGTTGGTGACTTTTCTTAAGATTCTTATTTTACCCTCACATTCGAAGAAGCTCTTGCCGGCCCGGCCTCTCGTTCAATCCTTTATAATTCTTCCCAGATGTTATTGAGAGCGTATAGAAGCTACGAACACTGCAAATGTTTATTTATTGAGCGCACATTTAAGTAATATTCACAGTTGATAAAAACCACTGCCTATCAATTACCTTCAACCGTTCTATTCTGTCTTAGTCGTTCATGTGGTAAAAATAATGCAGTGGTTTCCCGTTACCTTCTGCATCGAGGGGCCGCCATAATCGATCTATTGAATTCAATATCGCCTATGATTATCTGATTTACTGCTGTCCCGATCTACGGACGTCCACCAGTTGGAAGTAATGAGAACACCGCTATCCTGTTTAGCTATTGGCCCGCGGGAGTTTTTTTTCTCACGCACCCGGCGCATCTAGCGGGCATTCCCCGATCCGCCACCTGAGGACGCGCCCTCTAGTGTTACAGTTCCCCCGTAGGAGATAGAAAGAAGGAAATCATAAAGCCTTAGTAACATAAGACAATGACTGGGATGCATGCCCAGCAACTATTTGTAATAGCTGAAAATAGAGCATTTGCCACTATGGTCGCTAGTCCTGAAGGAAACGACTCGATGAGAAGAGAAGCCCTTCAATTGTTGTATTCTTCTTGGGTGTGGCTATTATTGTTAATCCTTGTTAAGCTTATGCAGATTGTTTATTTGTGAAGTTTAAATAG
This sequence comes from Limonius californicus, assembly GCA_014611495.1. Lineage (NCBI taxonomy): Eukaryota > Metazoa > Arthropoda > Insecta > Coleoptera > Elateridae > Limonius > Limonius californicus. Next base: position 6,800 of record JABXWE010009088.1, on the reverse strand, counting down.
TGCATATAAAAGTGCCAGCTGGCCAAATAGGAGCCGTAGAGAGTATATTTAGTATGGAACCAACAACAAATAGCTGTATACGTTCAAAATCAGTTACGTTTTCTTTCGAATTATGGACACCCAGAATAGCAATATTTTAACTGCAGATTTAGAATAGATTCAGCGACCCATAAGACGATGACCTTCTATCAATTAACCCCAATTAATACGTTAGAAATAAAAGATACGGTGTTTTAATTATTAACCAACAATTAGCATGCAATCAAATATTTAAAAATTTTAAACACAATATTTAATTTTTTCTGTACCACCGAGAATCTTTATGGAATCCTCAAAATTGACCAAATATAGCAATTAAGCAATTAGGCATTAATTGAAACTTCTTTCCAGTGACTTTTCATAGAGATCGTTTATCATAAATAGTAGTTCTTCCCAATCAGAAGCGACCAACAGTACGTCGTCCGCATATTTAACGTGATTTTAATATTTGCCATTGATGTAGGTTCCTTTATTATCCCAGTTTAGGGTTTTAAATAAATATTCTAAGGCCAGGGAAAATCGCTTGGACGAGATCGTATCGCCCTACTTCACTCCTCGTCTTCTTGAAAGCTATTATGTATTCAATTTATATATCTCTTATCCACTCTGCTAATCACCAACGCTTCTTTGACAGCCCACAGTTCTGTGCTGTCAATGCCTTCTTCTAATCCACGAAGGCAAGGTATAGAGGAAGGTTGTATTCCTTGGATTTTTCTATTAATATTCGTAGAGTGTGCAGATGGTAGCATGTGTCGTATCCTTTCCTAAATTCTACCTGTTCCATCGTTTGATAAATATCAAATTTATGTGGGTCGGTAACAGTCTAAATTCGACAGATGTCCTTTCTTATATATTACTATGGTACTGGCATTGTTCCATCGTTTAGGTATTTCACTATCGACTAAACATTTGTTGGATAACATTCTTAGGTATTTTCTAACTTTTCTTCCTTCTTCTTTGAGAAGTTCTGCTAATATTCCATCTTTATTTCTTTTCATGTCTCACTTATGCCGTTATATATTTCATCTTCTGGAATTTTTGGTAGGTCTTCTGAATTTACATTTGTTATTTTTCTTGTTAGGTTGTCTTTAAATCTATGTGGTGGATCACTTCTAGTGTTATACAGATTTCTGTAGTATTTTTCAGTTATCCTTACTATTCCGCTTGTGTTTCTTTCTTCAATGCCTTGATTTTTAATCATGCTTATCTTCTTCTTTCCTAGTTTTTATTTGATATCTTTGAAATTGCGTTTTCGCTCTATAATTCTTTCTATACGATCTTCTTGATGTTTCTTAATATCGTCTTTTATCTATTTTCTTATTGATTTATTTAGTTCCGTAAACTCCATCGTGTCTCTCTTATTTTTACTTAACAGCTGTTTGCGTTTTTTCAGTATCTCTTTGGATTCGTCATTTATCTTCGATTGTTTGTGCTTTAGCGCGGTAGCAACTTTCCAGCTTGCGTCTTGCAGAGCTTTGGTGATTATTGAATTCACCTCGCTTTATTGAAATTCTTCTAAGGTGTATGGCATTGATTTTTGCAAGTTGATTTGCATATTGACCTTTCCTGCTTTTTAGAATTCCTGTATCTATCTCGATGTAGGTTGGTCTGTATTTTTTCTTATCTGGATTCGTTTTAAATTTTACTTCTGTTGTTATCAGTCTGTGGTCGCTTTTAGTGGAGGCCGAGTTTATAACTGTAACGTCTTGTATTATGTTTTTAACTTTTGTCATAATATAGTCAATTTCGCTCTTTATTGTTCCATTTGGTGCAACTCATTTCCATTTGCTTTGTGGTTTCTTTAAATTATCATAAACAGTTTCAAATATGCAATTACAAACCAATTTCTCATGTAGTACTTGTTTAATAGCAATTATTAGCACACGGATTTCTAGCTACTATGCTATTCGTTATAATGATAAACATGTTAAAATAAATCAATGGATTTAATTGGTGAAAAGATATTGAATTATTTTTAAGTTTTGGTGCCTTTTAAAAACCTTCTTCATTTTTTGTTGTAAACGCTATAATTATTATATTGCTCTTCGTTTCAACTGACTTGTCAAAACAGCTATAAGAATCTCAGTTGATCTTAAATAAACAAACAATAAAACAGAAGAAAGTAAAAAAATATACTATGTAGGAACATCCTCTACACAACTCATCTCATGGTAGATAAGCTTATCTTCAATATGTTAATCAATAACTTTTGGTTTCGTTAGTATCACATGTGTTCACAAGATAATTGCATGACTTAAAATCCATTAGAACTATTTTAGCCATATCGAGAGAATGACGTTGCGTCCATTATCTAAAGCTCTGCAAAAAGTTGCTGAAAATGAACAAATGAATTGCCACATCGCGTTCAAGATGACTTAAATCATATAAAAGAGTGGCTTGCAACAAAAACACATCTAAGTGTCATAAGAGGTATTTGAGAACCGTTCTGGTTGCATTTGATTTAAGTAATATTCTTTAGATGATCAGTGGCTTTTAAACTACATCCGTGCGTGCAAGTTCAATTTAGAACGAACGAAAAGCAAATTAGAATAATTATTGTATCATACCAAGAAAATGGAACTTCCAGAATTCTTTGCAAACGGAGATCCATTGCTGCCGGAAATACAAGAAATACTAAGACGGGGGTGACTTTGTTAATTTAGTATCAACAGAGTAACATTTTGTGCTCATTTTAGCATTCTTGTAATTCTTCCAAAAACTACACCTGCCGGCCCTAAAATAATTATTATACGAGCAAGCCGTTCTGATCCAGTACTAGTTCTTCTTTCAACTTTTCTAAATTTTTTGATAATGGTCTTCGAAATATTGCTCTTGGAAGAAGACAATGCTGTAATTTCTGGAGTTTGTTTTGTTACAGACCTGGAGGACTGTCCTTTTAAGTACATAACTCAACTATCACCTAATCATCTGAGAAAATATATTGTTTGTATAATACGCATATTTCCTATGAGACTCAGGGGTATCTTTTTTATAAACGGTCCTTCGTCCGTTAAAATCGTTTATAACCTGTTGCGATTCTTACTTCCCGGAAAACTTAAGAATAGGGTAAAAGCTGTAATTATTATTAGGCATTTAAATATACAAATGTCCGTTCACTTTCAGCTTCAGATTTATAGTGATTTAGATGATGTAGACGAATTTATTCCTAAATCAATCCTTCCGAAAGAATATGGTGGAGAAGGACCATCATGTGATGAAATAGCTGGTAAGTGTTGTATGTAATTCCAGGAAAAGTGTGTCTCCTGATTGTGTAAATACCACATTTTAAATTTTAGCTCAATGGAAACTTAAAATAGAAAGTTACAAAGACTGGTTTTTGGAAAACACTTCTAAAATAGACACTTAGACAATCAAAGAAGACTCAACAAACAGTAGATACAGAGAGCAATTTCGGAAATTTAGTGATGGATTTGATAGTTGGTACTACGTATGTTACGTGTTATTTTTAGAATTGTAAACTTTACAAATGAAGGTAAACTAGTTTAAATTATATTTTGCTTTTGTTGGTCACTTTAATGTACAAATAGATATGAACAAATTAATACAAATAAATCGCTGGTAAGCGATGGTTTACTATGCATTAGTGATTCTTTGAAGCAAAATTTAGAAATACATTTTGACTACTGCAATGTTAGTGGAATATATAGTCTCTAAAATTTAGCAGACAATCCATTTAAAGCGAGTAGGTTTGAATCTCCCTCCCTTAAACGCTGTGTGCCTTTACAAGAGTGATAGGAGGAGCTTTCCTTGAAAATGTAGCATGTTCATCTTTCTTCTAAAATTGCTCTGTAGATAATTCAACATAAAAGAAAGTAAACTAAGAGGAATTTATTCAGTTTTCAATCGTTACGTTGATAAACCAGATAATATACATTCGCGTTCGGATTGATAGTATTATTAGAAAAGTGGTGACACTACTTCAATCCGGTTGTTTATTTTAACAAAACGTTCTGAGTATGGGGTTATTCCTGCTGTTGCCGATAAAACTTTAAAATCCGTTGAAATATTTCAATTACCTTATCTGGCCGTCCTTTGAAAACCATAGATAAAAGCATGTCACTTGAATAGTGAACAAAATGTTGATATGAGGACATTCGATTGGCTAGTCTCTAGTTATGATATCAAACATGATTCGGATTACCTAAAATTATAAAATGTTACCTAGCAAACTTGAACTCTTTCTCTAGCTACCAACAACACTGCCTTTTTTAGACTACCATTGGTGAGTCTTCTTAACACTCTGCTAGCCATTGTTTTACCATCACATTTTGAGAAGCTCTTGCCTGCCCGGCCTCTCGTTCAAACCCTTATAATTCTTCCCAGATGTTATCGAGAGCGTGTAGAAGCTACTTATACTTCTGCAAATATTTATTTAATGAGGGTACATTTAAGTAATATTCACAGTAGACAAAAACCCTAACAATTGCCTTCAACCGTTTTATTCTGTTGTAATGGTTCACGTGAGAAAAATAATGCACTGATTTCCCCTTGCCTTCTACATCGCGACGCTATAATCAATTTATTGGATTCAAGGTCGCCAATGATTATCTTATTATTGCTAAACCGATCTACGGACGTCCACCAGTAGTAAGTAATGAGAGCACCGCTATCCACTCTCGTTTGCCATAATCGGCCTGTTTAGCTATTGGTGCGTGGCAGATACTTTTTTCTCTCCTAGACGGTAGATCTAAAGACCATTCCCCGATCCGTCACCTGGGGATGCGCCCTCTAGGGGTTACAGGTTACCCGTAGGGGATAGCAAGAAGGAAATCATAATGGCTGAGTAACATAAGACAACGACTGGGATGAATATGAATACCCAGCAACTGTTTGTATTAGCCAAAAATACAGTATTTGCTACTATAGTCGCCAATCCTTAGAGAAACGGCCCTATGAGAAGAGAAGACGTTCTACCGTTCTGTTGTTCTTGGGTGTGCCTACTATTGTTAAATCTTGTTCACCTCATGCGGTTCGTTTATCTGTGAAGTTGAAATAGTGCATACAAAAGTGTCAGCTTGAAAAATATGCGTATTTAAAAGACATATAGAGTGTATTTATTATGGAACCAACAACAAATAGCTGTATATGTTCAAAATCAGCTGCGTTTTCTTTCTAATTATGGACACCCAGAATAAGAATATTTTAACTGCACATTTAGAATAAGTTCAGCGACTCATAAGATGTTCTTCTATTAATTATCCCCAATGAATGCGTTAGAAATAAAAAATACGGTGTGTTAATTATTAACCAAAAATTAATATGCTATTAAATATTTAAAATCTTAAACACAATATTTAATTTCTTCTGAGCTATAGGGAATCTTTATGGAATCCTCAGAATTGTACAAATAAAGCAATGTTACGAACGTAGATACAGTAAGTCCAATTAAAATGCTAAATATTAATTAACTGTAATAAATATTTTTGTTGATTTTTCAATATCATACTTTACGATAGGAAAATTATTAAGTAACATTGATTCATGAGTATAAAGTCTGCTGATTTTTAGTGATAAGGAAATTTGAATAATTACAGCAGCCTATTAGCACTTACACAGGAAGATAAAATTGTTCTTGATTGGCATTAGCGAATATAGTATTAATGAACAGATGCTCGTGAGTGTTATATAGACTTTGTACACCCAAGTTTATCTCCGCAATTACATCTGCATGTGTCGCGAATACAACTTTTTAAATATAAGATATTAGTTGACGTAGTATATTAAAAAATTGACCACGCATTATTATTAAAAGTTAAAACAGTGTTGCGCCCTTAGAATAAATCAATACGATTGAATGAACATAAAGAACTGCAGTGAGGCAGGTGGTTTTGGAAACAATACGTAATTAGCTAACATACGATTAATAATAAATGTAAACGTTTAGTTTGGCTGAAGGTAAAAAAACAATTTTTTTCTGAAAATTCAGGAATCTTATTATTATTTTTATTATATCAGGGATTGGGCTCCTTTTACATCTGCTATTTTATGTTTTACAAGAATAAATAAAAAAACAACACAATCTTTATAATTAATGACAGTGGTTATAAGAACTATAATGTAAGAAGCGGTACAAAGTAATGTGTATTGGAAGTCATAGTAGCCTACAATTATTTCTATACACTCAGTGCAATCTAAAACTGTGGTATAATTATTATTGCTTCAATACGATCATTACTATATAGCTCTTTGTTTTTACATACTGCTTTAAATAGTCGCAAAATTTCAAAAATTGTTGTAATCAAGCGCTGCTTTTTGAATAGTAGCAATAATAGAGCAAATACACTTTGCAGGAACACTCTGTATGCGTTATTGTGTGCGTAGACACGTTTTATTATCGACGCGCGTAGTCTACAATGTTAGGTAATCACTTGTTTTAAAAGAACCTATTTACTTTAAAAAATCGTTCTTTACAATTTAATTCCTTAATTGAACATATTTCCGTTAACAACTTAAGGTATTTTAACTGTGTATTTGCAATATTACGTTTAGTTTGCTCAATAATATTTGCCATTACACTGAGAACAGCCAGTTTCCTGAATCCCATACTTTTCCAAAATTTTCATTCTATTATTCGAGGTTTCCCATATTTTTATTATTTCCTTTAAAGTGATTTGAAAAGTCGTGGAATTACGGATAATCAAAAAAGGATTTTTATTAAGTAAACTGTGCGACACAAACTAATTTTCAAACCACATATATGAATCTATACATTTTCAACCTCTTGTGAAATATGGAAATAA
>JABXWE010009087.1:0-72688 GCA_014611495.1 Limonius californicus | reverse complement strand
TATTCTAGGTGCCTTATGAGCTAAATCATGCGCTACATACAATAATCGCATTTCCACGGACAGTGTTTGGCTTCAGTTTCATCCCATCCAGTACACGCAGCATGAGCCCAAAGCTTACAGCTGAAACACTGATACCACAATTCATCTTTGCCTTGTTCACCACAAATTATGCAGTCTTTTTCTTCCTCGTTTTCAGGGTCCATATCATCATCAGTGTTTACGTATTGCACTTCAATTGAATCTGAATCGTCAGATGAGGAGAATACTTGACGCACTGTTTTTTTCTTTTTTTTTGTTGAGCTACTTTTTTCATTCCTTGTGTTCTGTTTTTTTTTTATCTTTATTCATCAGCCTCTGTTTTCGCTTCTCCTCCTTTTCATCCTTTTCCATTTTTCTCTCCACCAAAGCTTCTTTTACTGGTGTGCTCGTAAGATGCATGGAAGGTAATTTTTTTCTTGGTCTTCTTGATGTGTTTGTTTGAGCTGTTGGCAGTGGTGGTAAGCCGGATGAAGTCGGTTGAGGCTCAGCAGATGTTGAAGCAGTTACAACCAATTCACGAGATGTGTCTGTTGACCTAATTGCTTGCGACTCAGCAGACGTTGAAGCAGTGATATTTTCAACCAATTCCCTAGGTATGTCTGTTGATCTAATTACTTGAGGCTCAGCAGACCTTGAAACAGCATCGCTTTCAACCGTTTCCATAGGTATATCTGTGGTTTGAGCAGGCGCAAAATCTTCTTCATTGAATATGGCTTGGTTAAAAGGATCAATCCCTGTAGCTTCAAAGCCTTTTATAGCCGTTCTTGCATTGGTTACCTGAAGGTATGCTTTGCCGGCTATGCTAGCTACCTCCCTAATTGATATGGTACAGCCGGGGTTGTTGACCATTAAATCATCACAACATGAATTATATGCATTTTTCAATGGGCCATAAAAAGCCACATCCAATGGTTGCAGTTTATGGCTAGTATGAGCTGGTAACCCAAGCAAAAAAATGAAGTTATCTCTACAGTACTGAATTGCCTCCAAGGTTACATCTGAAGCATGATTATCCATAATCATGAGAACAGGGTTGTCTTTCCTGGGATGAGCAAACTTTGCAAAGTGATGCAAATAATTTATAAACTTTTCAGCAGTCATCCAACCAGATTCATGTGCAACCCCTTCTGAACCTGGTGGAGTACCAACCATAAATGAAGGATTCATCCTCTTTCTAGGAAAAATGAAGAAAGGGGGAACAAAATTTCCAGCAGCATTTATGGTGCACACGCTAGTGACTGGTACCTCGTTCAGCAGATTTCAACTTTATTACTCTACGATTTCAGATTGGTGAAATCACTTTTGGAGTCCTCGTTGGTACTGTTGAAAATCCTGTTTCATCTGCATTATATATGTTTGCAGCTTGAAAAGAATGTGCGATTCTCAAATCCTTGAATACATCAAAGAATTTTCCCACATTGATTTTGTTGAACGCCATTATTCGTGCAACTGAAGTTGCTTCAGGCTTCCTCAGTGTGAGTTTGCTTTCTTTCATAAATGCTTCAATGAAATCTCTCCCAGCTGCTCTCTTTTCTTTGTTCAATTTGTGGGTAATGCCCCTACTTTCAGCAAAATCAAAACATAAACGGCCGAACTGAGATTTTGTAAGCCCAAAGGCTCTTCTATCAATATCAACTATGTATTGCTTAAGCTCTTCTATCTGTTCGGTTGAGAAGGTTTTTTTATACCTCCCTGCATTTTCGGGGAATTCATGTTCCTCAAGCTCTCTGGTGCGACCCCTTTCTTCAAATATCTTAATACGCCAGGCGTTTTAATTATTAATGCCGGCGGTTAAAGAAAGCTGGATGCTAATGGAAAAAATAGGTTTATTAATTTAACATAATGGCAGATTTACAGATTAAGGGCCAGTTCCACTAGCTGTGATTAAGGATTTTAATGTCGGTTAGTTCAGGTTAACCAAAGATCAGTGTTCCACCATCATTTGATCATGGTTAACGAAAGTTAACCAGCCTTTAAACTAATCGCCCAGTTTTGGCCGGTTACATCGAGTTAAACATGATTAAAGCGACACGCGTGCGCATTTTGTTTGCATCAGCTGAAGCAAAAGTTGACAGCTTGAACAACTAACCTTAAAAGCAGTTATTTATTATTGGTGTTATTTCGTTTACTTTGCGAGCATGTTTTACGATAATATTTTGTCATCATCAGATGACGAAGATATCGTGAATTTAATAAACAGAAGACCGCGTGTGATAAATCCAGATCACTATGAAGAATACGACGATATTGATTTTTTTAGGCGGTTTCGTCTACAAAAAACTACTGTAGACATTCTCCTCTTGGAAACGCGACATGAATTAGAACATACGACAAATAGGTATGTGTATTTTAAATCTGTTGCTCTTTGCAGTCTTGTCTAACTAACAATAAGTAATCATAAATTTTTGCAGAAATCACGGTATTCCACCTAAAAAGCAACTGCTGCTTGCTTTGCGGTATTATGCAACAGGATCGCATTTGCTTGCAGCTAGCGATTTTGCAGGAGTAAGCAAAACCAGCGGACATCGAGTTGTTCACCGTGTCACGAGAGCTATTGCCAGATTGAGGCCAATGTACATAAAACTTCCTAGTACAGAAGCGGAAAAAACATCTACGCAGATAGATTTTTATGAAATTGCTAGATTTCCGAGAGTTGTTGCAGCACTGGATTGTACACACATTAAAGCTCAGTCATTTGGTAAAGCAGGTTGTAGGGAAAAAAATGAGCATTAAATTAAAACTGTTTGTTTTTAGGAGGGAACAATGCAGAAGTATTTAGGAATAGAAAGGATATTTTTCTATTAATGTGCAAGCTACATGTGATGCTCACATGAAAATTACAGATATTGTGGCACGATGGCCCGGAGGAACGCATGAAAGTACAATTCTAAATAATTCTCGCCTACAAGTACGGTTAGAAGACGGAGAGTTTGGCGATGGATTAATCTTGGGCGACAGTGGTTATGCAATAAAACCATATTTAATAACACCATTGCTAGATCCTTAAACTCGTGCCGAGCAGTTGTTTAATGAATCGCAGATCAGAACCCGTGGCGTCATCGAACGCACATTTAGCATTTGGAAACGGAGATTTCCATGTCTAGCAACTGGAAAGCGTTTTCAACAAAGAAATGTTCTTCCGGTGGTAGTGGCAACTGCAGTTCTTCATAATAAAGCTCGAATTGCTGTAGAACCGTTACCTCCAGATGATCCAGCAGTAAATATTCAGTGGAATGCCATTTTGAATGAAAATGTAAATAATGCTGAGAATAGACAACAACATGACAACGATGTCACACGGAGAAATTTAATAGACTATTTTGGAAGGTAAGGTGAACATTTAAATCCTGAATTCCAATAATTACCACTGATTTTTGTTGCAGCTTGTAAAGAAAAAGTTTCAGGCGTGATTGATGGAAGGAACTGGTTTCTTTTAACATTAACATAAATATTATAACAACAACCTGAATTAAATCATGATAACAATGTTTTTGGAAATAAAGTATACAGTAATTAATAAAATTTTTATTTTTCTAATTCTTTTTTTAACAATTCTGTTTTTAATTTTTCATTTATAAGTTGTTGGGCCATCACTGCCTTTTCCAACTCGGCCGTTTCTTTTTTCAGTTGTAACGTTGCCATTATTAGGGCACTTTTTTTTTTCTTTTCGTTAGCAGTCAGAGCTTTCACATACTCTGTTTTTTGCTGCGCTAAATCCTCGAACTTTGTCACCCGACTAGGATTCCTAGCTCTCTGTCTGCCTGCCACCTGGGTGTGCAATTGTTGCAGTTCCAGCCTTTTGCGCTTCACCGCTGTGCTGGTCTCCATCTCCAGGACCTTCTCATTTGCCGTAGATGTGGACGGCTTCTCTGTTTCTATGGTCTCCGGTACTTTCAGCCGACTGTTTTTGGAGTTCTCAGCAGTGCCGGATTCCATGAGCACCAATCGGGGCTTGCAGTATGAGCCTGTTAAGTTATACCAGGATTAGAATAAAATTAAATTTCAAAAAATTCTATTATTACATTAACATAATTGAAATATTATCTAAAACTCACCACCAAGTTATCACTCTCTTCCAAGTGGCCTTCATTTACATCTAGAATTTCTATTTCCGATTCTTGGTGGTCATCTACTTCTAGAAATTTATGAGTGAAATAATAAGTTTTATTAAAGCAAATTAAACTCGTTACCTGCTATGTAGTCTGCATCAAACTCATTTCGTAATGGTTCGACTGTGCCGCTGATAATTTCTTTCACCAAAGAAAATAGCGGATCGTCTTTAATCGGCTTGGGTTGTTGTCCGCCTCCTGCTAAATAAATTGATTTCGTATTGTCTAAAGGTAAAATTAGAAGAAAAAACATACTAGTCCGAATAAAATTTGCACGCACATCAGCGTAATGCTTCCTCGTAGAGCGCTTTAGGTTATCCCAAAGAGTTTTTAATTTTGGGGCGGACCTAAACTCGCTTAAAGCTTTGGAATTAAATTCCTTAGCGATGCACTCCCAACCGTCATCTTTCTGTTTCATCGTGGTTGCATCAGTTTGTTTGTACTCCACGATGCTAGCATACTTGTTAACTATGGATATTAACGCCTCCTTTTCTCGCAAAGAGAAGTTTGTTCCACGTTTTTTTTCAGACTGTAAGACAATAACTAATTATTATGAAAAAACGTGGAGCTTTTACGATATTATTCTTGCACGTGTTATCACCGCAATCTTTTTCGAAAACGCGTGTTAATTACTCAAAACTACTTACGGAGGGAGTTGGTTTTACGTCACTCATGTTAAAATTGTCTATATCTATTGTATTTATAACTAAATTAAACACACACACCAGTGGTGTAGTGGCAAAATTGTCAGTGTGGGAACGCTAAATACTGACTTACCAATGGGAGGAAGTGGTCTGAGGGGTACACCCTCCCCCCACCCAGAGAGCGGGGGGTTCGGTTCGGGGGCCCTGTAGCCTATGGAATGGATGATAAAATTTTCACAGGGAAAAAGAAAAAATAGAAGATGTAACATGTTTTTATGTATACGTTTACTAACAAATTCAAACACAAAGATTAAAAACTGAACATATTCAATAAAATTTTATAATGTATTTACAAATAAATGGCAAATGCATCTTCTTCCTCTTTGTCAGGTTGGAGGTTGGCTCGTCGAGTTCTAGTGTCATCAGCTGTGCGGTGTCGTCTTAACCATGTCTTGACGTAATTCTCTGGTTTCCATGTCTGGATCCTTGGTCCATTCAACTTGATAAACATTAATGCTGATACGTGCTCGATGGTCAGTTTTGACCGTGTTGGCGATATAATAATATTCATGTGACTGAAGCCACGTTCACACTCTGCTGAACTGCAAGGAATAAGCTTTGTGCAGTTTATCAGTGGGTTTAAGTCCTTCGGAATCGTAGTGCTGTTTTCCAGGTAATCTCTGAAGCTGTTCTTCATTTTGTTGGCATTCAACCTAAATCTTGCACAGAGATGTTCGATTTCTTGTTCACCGTATCCAACATATTTTTCTGGAGGCCAGTTGTTACTTTCAAGTACTTTCAGTTCTGAAAGGAGAGATTCATATTCTTTTTCATAATCATAATTGTTGGTCCCTGTGGCTTTAGATGGTTCGTTACTGCTTCTTGTTGTGAAAAGTCTCCGTTTAAGGTTGTTAATAACACTTGATAGCAACTGCTGGTCATTAATAGCAGTTATTTTGTTTCTACTTGTTAAGGGAACATCACAAAAATTACCAGTGATTGCAGCTCTCTTGGCCTCAAGGGTCTTAGTTCCAGGTTTCTCTTTAAGACACTCGAAAAAAGCAATTGACCTTCTTATGAGTTTGTCTGCATAAACAACAGTTGCCTCCCTATTTTGAAGACATTCTGAAACCATTGTTAATTCAGCTAATATGTCATACATTATCGCCAAATCTGACAGAAACTGAGTTGATGTCAAGCGCTTAATCAACCCACCGTACATTGCTCGTTCGGTTGTTGTTCTGTTCTTGTCTTCTTGGGCCTTCTTAAAATGGGAGTACAATGCTTGATATCCATACCAAACGACCATAACAGTTTTAAATGAACTGGAAACCCATCTCGTACCCAAAATGCGACCAACTTTCTGTAGTTGCAAATCAAGCTCACTAGCACACTCGGCTAGTTCTCTTTGGTTTTTAGGCGATTTACTACACAGAGTGTACAGCTTGTCCATAAACATTTGAAAATGGTTAATAGCCCCAACGTCATTGATAGAATCACTTATAGCTAACTCTGTCCTATGGTTCATGCAATGCCAAGGAACAATGTTGGGAAACTGTTGTAGTAGTTTTTCTACGACGCCAGATTTTTTACCTAACATGACACTAGCGCCATCACAGGCAAATGCAACTAAGTTCTCTTTTAGGTACTCAAGATCAAACCCATATTTTTTCAAACAACCTAAAAGTGCCTCAAAAATAGAATCAGCAGTTTGGTTAGGCAATTCAATTAGGTCTAAGAATAAGACATTTGGTGGCAAATCTTTGCTGGTTTCACATTTTAAATAAACAATCAAGGTAGATTTATCACTTAAGCTTGTAGATTCATCGATCAAAATCGAAATTTTACCTGGAATGCTTTTAACCTGTTGAGTAATTCGTTTTTTCATTTCATCAGAAATGTGGTGAATGATTTCAGTTGCACTAAATCTAGAGTGTAATCCTACACCAATGTCTACACCATTCATTTTCTGAAGTTGCAAAAGTTTAGAATAATCAGAAAAGGGCCTATCAATTTTTGCCAAATAGTAAGCTGATCGAAATACTTTAATTGTAGATTCTAGATTGGAAAGGTTCATTTTATCACAAACGTTTTCAATAGTTTCCTCGTTCGCCTTAGCGGTTATGCTCTCAGCAGTCAAGTGGGCTGATGATTGCTTGTGAAGAAAAATTTTTTTTCTTAGGGAAGTAAGTTGGGCAGACTTACTAGACCCATTGAATGTTATTGCAAATGTGCACCATTCTTTAGAAATTGATGTACGTTCCTTTTTAAAAGCACCAAGATGAGAAACGTTGCTACATAATGTACAGCCTAATGAACCGTTTTTGCAACCCAACCATGGGAAGGCTTCTTGTTTGCGTTCACACATATCAATAGTCCATATAGAAGGCCATTCTGATTTATTTTGTACATCATGCTCATGCATATTCGAAGTCGAACTTACAGAAGAATTACTTTCAGTTCCTGCCTGTAAACCACTTTTTTCATCTGAAGACACACGAAGAGAAGTAGAATTTTTCCCTGAGGGAGATACATCTAAATCGTCATTTACTTCTTCACCTTTATCTTCATTTGGTTGCTTACAAAAGAACGAAAACAGTGTTTTTTGATTTTTCTTTGACGGCTCCATGTTCGATTGGGATAATTGAGTAATCGCCCTTCAATCCAAGTTCGTCTGAATACTATTAAAATAACACAACTAATTATTAAAGTAATACAGCGCACGATAACCTCACCAACAAACTAAATAAAGAGAACAGTAAAATCAGCGCGTCACCACTCACCACTTGCCACACGAACGCCAGTAGCGCGACTGACGAGTGCCGACTGCAGAGGTCAATACAATGACTTCCCTCCCTCTCTCTTCTTAATTTACAAATAAATAATACAACATTTGTATCCTGAGTATTATAAGAAATACAATAATTAGGTTTGGATCCCATCTAGAACAGTAAATGATGAAAAATATTTAAATAGTTTTGCCTGAGAATATCCAAAAGTTGCAGGTATATAGGTTTCTTGGGAATAAAAAAAAAACTACATTTACAATGTATTTATCTTAAAGATTTACTAGCATATCTGTTTATCAACTTATTCTTTTTCTTACTACTAATTTTTAATCTAAATATTACATACCTCCTTATAATTTTAGCTTTTAATTTATGACATTCAGGAATGTGTATTACATCAATATTTTTCATTTTATTTATGAAAAAAAGCTTTAAATCAATGTTTTGACTGCTAACAGTATGAAAATATTGCCGGAATACATTTTCCAGTTCCAAAAAAAAATAAAAACTACTCTCATAGCAAAAAAATAAACAATTTGCTTTATAACACTTAATATTTGTGAATTTCGTAAACATTTTATATAATGGAGATTTTGATCCCACTGAATCAATGCACACAGAACAAGTTTTTGAAGTTTTCTGAATGCTTGCTAATATATAACCAGAAATGTTATATAATGAATTAAGCTCACTGTAATTTAAATTAAAATCACAAGGCCCATTATCAGGAAAGTCTGCAACTGCGTATGTATGTGGTGCTTTACTCTTTATAGTAGTTAAGAAACCTGCCAAAAACTGTCGGTCATCTTCGTCATAGCTTCCCCTGGAAGGAATTTGCAGGTATTGTGAAACACTAATTAATTTTAAGTTATTTTTCACCTGCATTGCATTCGGAATCACTTGTTTGCTTCGGAACGCACCAAAAAGATTTTCCAGGCAATCTTGTGAAAAGCGACTTGTCAGAAGGAAATGATAGTTTTTGTTATCAAGTAGTAACTTCTGTATATCCAAGATTGATTGTGTGGATATTAATACACCTGTCTGCGAAGGTTTCCACAAGTTTTTGGGTCCTACACTCATTCGTTTTATTATTGCTATAAACTCTTCCAAAAATGATATAGTTTCTTGGTAGATGTCCATTTTGCAGTGACTTAACGCACTTCCTGGATGCCTGGACGTCATCAGGTAAAACCATTTTTCAATATGGTCAATAAACCAGGCTGTCGTCAAATATTCTGGGCGTTTTAATTCTTCGCTAATAAATTTTAATCCAGCAGCAACATCATGACTTATAACATTTGTAGATGTTGCTACCTTCATTTTATTAAAATGTGATGGCAACAAATCCTCTTCGCTTAGTTTTGGTGCAAGTTGAAAACAAAGCTTCCTGATATTTTACAAGATCTTCAACATGCCTGGAACATATTTCATTTGTTGGTAGATCATACTTTTCTTGAATATCTTGTGGAATTGTTATTATTTTGTTTGTAATAAACATGTTTTTTATATTTTTAAATAAATGGGGAACATCTGCCAAAACATAGACCTTTTCATTAAACCTTGTATAATGTCGAATATAATTATTCGTGTTAAGGTTTCTTCCGGCCGAAAGACCCCACCTTTTCCACAACGCTTGATTAGATGCACCCATATCTGATGTGATACTAATTATGTTAAGGCCCAGTTCATCACATTTATCGAATATTTTGCGGATAATATTATCGTATACAGATCCGCTTACAGCATTCCCTGTAAAATAATAAGCGACGACTTGCTTCCATCGCGTATTCACACCGCCCAACATAAACACAAGCACATGTGTAGCTATACCTGTATGTTCGGGAAGGGTCACATCTCCAAAATATTTGTTTAAAGATGTGTCGTAAGTTCTGCCAGGAGTAATTGCCATTTCATCTAAAACCAAGACACAATCTTTTTCATGCATTTGGAGTGCATTTATTTTAATTTTTAGGAACTCGAAAACTTCGTGCAAAATTCCAGAGTCAAATTTTAAATTTTGGACCCTTCTTTGCAACGTCCGTATTGAAGGCAATGGAATATTTTGCCTTAGAAGTTCGTGATATCTGCAAATAGTTATTCTTCAAATTAAAAGTATATTAAAATGAGAAAATATTACCTACCCAGAGCTACCACAAGAAAATTTTAATTTAAATGCGTTCGTTACAGTAACATCGGTCCATTTTACAGAGCGAGTTGAATCTGTATCAGCCTTTTTATTTAGCCATTCAATCTGGTCCTTATTAAATGCGATTTTCACTGGTGTTTGTTCTTTTGTTTCTTCCAGGTCAGCAATTCGTCTTAGCAATCTTTTGATTTTATTATTCGCATTTCTCAGTTGTCTTTTGTACTTTTGTACAGTCAAAACTGCCCTCGCATACAATTTTCTTATATGGTCGCTTTCTGTTGAGACCGAATCACTTACAGGCATGAATTCACTTGATTGCTTTCTTGTCGATTCAATCAAAGAGGAACTGGAAGGATTTGGTTGATCAGGCTGCATTATTATGGGTGGCGACACTGTAGATGTTGAAGGCTGAGGCTCCACTCTAGTTGCATCAAAAGAAAACTCCGTTATTGCAGTTTGAGAAGTTATTGTCTTGCGTTGGGCAGGAAGTTTGCGTTTTGGTTGCACTTTTGCAAATGAAAACACAGTTGGAACGGCGTCCAATTTTAATTTTCGTTTACCATCTTCTCTATTTTTTTCCCACATATGTGGTTCAAAATGTACCTAAAAATGCCATAATGTTAATGTTGCCTGTCTTTCTTCGAATTATGTAATTTACAGAAATATTACACACTTAGGCACCTACCTCGCAAAGAACTGAATGATCCGTAGGTTCCCATTTGTCTCTCTTCGTTTTTATTAGCCACTGCTTTCGTCGTAACGGATCTTTGGGAAAATTTTTCATGACAAACCCCTTCTTATGAGAGTTTGTACATCCAATTGCTGCACAACCAGGCATATTGTAACTGAAATAATGTTTATTGTATACAAATGGTAAACAACACAGGTAAACATAGCAAATAAAATAAAATAATTACTTACGTTAGCTTACAGTATTCAATAAAAAATGCCTAATAATCACCAACAATATTTTATAGTTCTCAGAGTATCAATTTTCAACACCAAAAGGCTTTAAAATGCAAACTAAAAATCATACACCATACAAGTCAACGTAAACACAACACGAAAATAGCCTGTTAATGGCGGCGAATGTCATGTGACACGACGAACCAATCGAAAATTAGGCACACGCGTGTCACCACTGTCCCTATAAAGCCACTGTAGTAGAAATAGGGTTGAGATGCAGCTGTATTAAACAATCATCCCATTTTGTTGATACCGCTTTTTAAGGGGCACCTAATCAAAATTAATATTAACTAAATATACTTTGTTTCTTTCATTCTTCTTCTAGAATCCTTATGCCCTTATACAAACATTATTAATAATTTCAACAGTTACAGCAGTCGGATTACCCTTTTAAAGTGACGTCCTAGTTGCAGATATTTACGAATGTCTTTGATTACATCATAAACATGTAACCTTGATGATGATGATAATGATTTGAAAGAGCGAGATCTAGGACGCCGTTTTCCAAGCATCGCATAACTTAGGCCACATTTGGCCCATTGTACACCCTAAGTAAGAATTTTGCCTATCTGGGGTAATTCCAACACCAGTAGTGATTTTTAACGTGTCACACATTGCAGTGGCACGGGACCTACGGCTTAATTTTTATTCGACAGAAGACGGATTTTCAGATTTTTCCCCGCTGGAAAAATCTCGCCGACCTGAGCCAGGTTCGATGTTGCGTCCCTCGGATCTAAAGGCAAATGCGCTAACCACTAGACCACCGAGGCCGACTACAACATGTAGCCTTACTATATTGGACGTTTCTAGTTGCTAGGAAGAATGACTTATTTTTTTATGCAGTGAGAGCAATAAATACTGAAGTCAATGTCACCTTTAGAATTTTAAAGTGTTGTATTAGATTAATCAGTAATTATAAAGATGTAAACATTATAAATTTGTTTTTCCAGTCGGAGGTATTTGTTGATTTCTATGACATCAAAATCTTGACAAAAATGTTGAAGTATTCCCTAGATACATAATCTTCGAAAACTCTCCCTGGGGAGTTTTTATTATGAACCAACATTTTAGGTAAATAATTCATTTATTAACAGGAAAATTAAATTTTATATTTTCACCAGAAGTTAAATTAATGGAATGTGGCACAATGTCGAAATTATAATTTTCATTTACATTTGAATTTAAATTAAGGTCCTTTAGAACATGCTTCACACTGCTTGTATCCTGCTACACTTTGTTCGCAATGGTTGTCTTGGTCACAATGGAATCTTCAATATAACCTTCTGCGACGGCTGTCGAACGCCATCCCGCGTGACACTTTTGGTAGTTATCTCTGCTCCTGCGGCGCATTAGCCTTTAGAGATTTTTCTAGCTAGGAAAAATCTGAAAATGCGCCTTCTGTTGGATAAGAAGTAAAGCCGTAGGCCCCGTGCCTAAGATGTGTGACACGTTAAAAATCACTACTGGAGTTGGAATTACCCAAGATAGGCAAAATTCTTAGTTAAGGTGTACAATAGCTAATCACGGCTGCAGTGCTTAGAGATGCTTGGAAAACCACGTCCTAGATCTCGCTCTTTCAAATCAATCAATCAATCAATTCTGCATCAGCTAGCAAAGCGGTCGATAATCTTCGTAGACAATGGCCAGTATACAAGACTGCATCTGGTAAATTTAGAACAGTAGCGACCTTGCTTGGTACCTTTCCAAGCTTATTTTTTCCAACTACCTGTAGTGAACATTTGCCATATTTATAATACAAAAGAAAACCAACGATGATTGGTGTGAGAAGGCCGTAGTTTTGCATATTTACGCTGTAAGCTAAAACAGTTCACATTGTCTTATTCCTCTGTAACCACAAACTTCCTTGGTAGGTTGTTCTTTGTGTTAGGGATATTAATTATCAAGGAAGAGCCTACGTCTTGTCTACGAATCAATTGGTCAATTCTTCTATACGGCATGCTCCAGCAATTCCAAAAATTATTGCCACCTAAAAATAAAAAAAAAAGTTAATACTAAGTATTATTTTACTATTTATGTAGATTTTTACCTTATCATGAGATGCTCATATCATCAGCTTCCTCCAAATAAGTCACCACATTTTCCCCTGTTAAAATTTTTGATCTTTTGGCAAATAGCCTTCTGAATTTCTTTTTAAGAAGGCGACTAATTTTGGAAATCTGCTTATGTCCACGTTGTCGTAGATACCCAACAAACCTTGATCATTGAATGCTGCGCCCATAAAGACGAAGATTTGAACATTTTGGCCTTTTCACCGAAGAATATCAGTAAAACGTTTTCGGAAATTGTTTCCACGTACTTCTTCGTGCACCATATTCTGAAATTCTTGTAGGCCATGTTGCATAAATTTTAAGAATCAGGTGCGTATGTGTAAATTTCATAGAACACATTCCTCTTACGTTAATTTGTTTATTTAAAGTATGCAATTTACATCTGATGAATATGTTGATAGGATTTCGATAGTTGGTTATTGCCGTGGTAATTTTAATGCGGCTGCAAAATTGTATAGGGAGTGCTATCTTATCACTCAGACCATCAGACATGCCGGTCAAAGCTTACTCGGAACTGTCAATGTTGGCTGTAATCCAGGCTTAGGAGGTGCTCGACAAAGTATGATAAAATGTTGAGGAAGACGTCTTAGAGACAATTGAGGCACAGTCAGGGGCAAGTAGTCGAGGTATTGTCAGAGCTTCGGAATTGCATAAGTCTACGGTTTACTGTATCCTTCAGGATAATAATTTCTCTCCCTAAAACATAAGTTTTAGTTTTTGTTGTCAGCTCATTGTCCACTTGTTATGGGCCAAACGAGCTTTTCGTTGACCCGCTACAGGAAAGATGGAAAAGGCATTCGACTTAGCTTAGAGGAATAGGGGTGGTACACGGAATCCGCTTACGGGAGAGAAATCGTACCTAGTTGTGTACAGAGTAGGTCAAAATGAGCGGGCGGCACCTTCGAAATCACAGCTGATTGCGAGTTCTAGTGAAAGGCCGAGACACCAGCAGCTTACGGGAATCGGACTCACCTTTATTGTACCTTCTCTTGTATATAAAGCTTACAAAGTTCATGCACACAATATAATAGAAAAACACAGAAATAAAGGATATGGTGAATATTAAGACAAATATAATTAGACTATTTGAAATTAGTGACACAATACAAAAACAAAGATTACATTCAAAATGGTATCTATGGCTTAATACAAGGGCAGTTAGAACGTTCGAACAAGGAAAAAGGCTCGTCGCTAGTGGCTTAATGAAACCCGAAACAAGTTTTCACAACATGAGTAACAATTTGTCCTATCTTAGTTTAGTTCGGTAGGGAGTAGAAGGAGGCACAACTGGGGTGTTCCTAAGATCATTGGGAAGTAGGAAAAATTCGAAGGCGCACTCCTGAAGACTGGATCGAATGAAGACAACCCTACGGGCCAGGACTTTCTTTGATGACGGGAGCTTTAGATACCAAAATCTCCGCCGCTGTACGGGATGGTCACTTGTAATGGCTCAGAAGACGGGATTCACGGGATTGGAAGCTCTAATCCGACACAAGTCGAGAGAACAATTTCACTGAATTGTCTTTACAAAAAGCTGACACTCTGCTAACATTTTTAATACGACACAAGTCAAAGATTCGCTTGCCTAAGGCAAAAAACGAAACGACATATTCATTTAGCAGAAGCTGTTAACAACCCGGTAACCAAACAGAAGCATGTCAGTTCACTTCCAGGGGCTAGCGTCCACTGCCTTCCCCCGTCGCAAAACTTTCACCCAAGCTCAATTGATCTAGAACAAATTCTTACGTGCGACTTCCGGGAAGCATAAAATTTCCAGGGCCATTTTGGAAAAAGTGTTCCAAGAATTGTTTTCGGCCGGCGCTAAACAAACTAAATATGCCTGGCAAGCGTTCCATTATGTATCGAAAGTGGCCTCCCATAAATTTAATCTTTGAAAGTAATGAAAATAGCAACGAACCTACGAACCGCAATTAATATAAATTTTAATTCCTATGAAGCGGCAAAACCAAACGAACATAACACAATATGAGTCCAATTTTGTCAATGGCTTCTACACCAGCGTACTTGGGACCTTAAGTTCAGCAACAGAATTTTATGGACGGACGAAGTTACTTTCAGCCGCGATGGTGTTTAGCGTAAATAAATCTACAATGTGCATGTAATAAAAGATTAAATGATAAACGAATATGACAACGGTAGCGCAAATAATAACGAAATATGAACAGCTTGGATATCATCGTCCTCTCCGTTGTAGTGTCGAAGAGTGGACGAGTGTTGGTATTTTTGGGGTGCACTTCTCAACCCTTCTTGCATTCCCAGCGGACGTGGCAACATCCTACAGGAAGCTGATTCCATTGTTCGTACCGCTGGGAAAATCTTGTTGCTATAGTAACGCATTCCAGAAGTCTGAAGAATTTACGGACACTATGAAGTTCTTGGAACTTACCGCAACAGTGTGTATAATGTATGCAACATCCACAAATTGACTCATAAAAATTCATTAGCCATTCATGATCGAAATCATCAAGTTCGGTTCAGAATTAATGTTTGGGCAGAAACTGTAAATAATTATCTAATTGGTCCTGTTATCATTCCAAACAAGGTGGATGTTTTCTAAATGAGGTAGTACCAGTTCTTTTGAAAAATGTGTCACTGGTATTAAGGCGTGATATGCGGTGCAACAGGATGGTGCTCCAGTACATTTTGGGGTAATTGTCCAGATATGCTTAAATCAACACTATCCTGGAAGGTGTACAAGACGGGGCGGTCCTGTGTTTTGGCGTTTAAGATCTGTAGACCTGAAACCCCTAGCAGCATTTGTACCTGTGCACATTTATAATGTGCAGAACGCTATTGCGCATGTTTACGTTTAATTTTATTTTGTTATTGCTGATCGTTTTGCTCATTCTCATAGATAAATAGCCTATTAAACTATAATCTATAAGCTATTAAAAAAAAATTCGTGTTGGAAAACGTTTTCTAAATCATTAAATTCAATTCCCATTTTTGCCAATTTCTACACTGCTCCAAGAAAGTAACGCACCACAACTAACAATCACAGTATTGTTTAAAGTATTGCATGCACGTTTATTCATAGATAATGCTTAAAATTCAGTAAACCATATTTTATCCAAATTAACAACAATCAACGCAAAAATTTTAAAAATCAAAATTTGAAAAATGAAAAATTATAAGTTTACAGGTTCAGTAGGCTGTGTTTCCACTTCCACTTGTTATGACAGCTTGAAAACGACGGTCCTTGCTTGAAATGAACACACTTAACCGCTCTTGTTCAAGATTATCCCACATTTCCATTAATGAATTCTCTAGGTCGTTAAGAGTTGCAGGGAGTAGTTGAAGGGATCATACTTGTCTTCCGAGGTGTTGAATCGGAGTCAAGTCGGGACTTCTGACTGGCCATTGTCTAACAGGAATACCAACGTCGTCTAGGTATTCTTGCACAATTCTGGCTGTGTGCGGGCCGTGAAAGATATGCCTTCACGTCACATTATGGAGCCATCACCTAATGCAGTCGTGAGGGAAAAATTTCCTTGACCATTTCGTTCATTTGGACATATAAAATCTCGAATGCGCCTATCACAACTCTCCAAACAAAATCTTGACTCGTCTGTGAACAAAATGCGTCTCCAGTCTTCATTTTCCCAATTCAAGTGGTTTCTAGCAAAATCCAATCTGTGTTTGCGGTGGCCTGCAATCAACTGTGGGCCAGTAGCTGGTAATCAGGCTCTCAGATTTCCTTCCAGAAGACGTTGGCGAACGGTTTCAGTGCTAACCTGTACATTACATACTGCTGAAAGTTGTCTTTGGAGGGCTCTTGTGGTGGTAAAGCGCTTTCTTAGTGCACGCATTCGAAGAAAACGATCTTCTACAGTGGTAGCAGCACGTGGTCGCCCTTGCCCTGGTCGTCTGTCATGTTCGTTAGTTTCTTTGAAATGCTGGATGAACCGAGAACAGGTTGTGTGGTTCACCCCAAACCTGCGCTATCGCGGAAAGAATACCCTTCTTCGGACAAAGTAAGTGGTGTGACACACTCATTACGATTTAAATTTCTTCAGATGCATTTGGTTGAAGTAGATAGCGCACTACTTTTCATTTATCGCAACATTAATAATTGGTGCGTTAATTTCTTGGAGCAGTGTATGTTTTTTCCTGGTTCGTAGTCTTATTTTTCTTCCACTCTGTTACGGGCCAAACCAGCTTTTTCGTCGACCCGTAACCGGATAGGTGAAAAAAGGCCTACAGTTTACGAAAATCGCTTATGTGACGAAATCTTCCTTGTTGTGTACAGAGTGGGTCAAAATTAGTAGGCGCCACCTTCCAAATTAAGCTGATTGTAGGTCCTCGTGGAAGGCCTAGAAACCAGCAGTTTACGGGAATCGAACTCACGTTTATTGTGCCGCCCTTCTGTTTATAAAGCTTGCAAAATTCATGCACACACAAATACATAATGCACCATAATAAAAGAGATAGTAAATTTTAACACACATATAATTAACCATTAGAAATGACACAATACAAAAAAAAAGGACAGCAAATGATCTCGTAGTTTAATAATACAAACTGTTGGTTTGAACGTTAATTAACAAACTTGCCGGTGCTGGCGCACGATATATTTACCTTCTTTAAAGAACTACGCGGCCAGAGGCGTCGAGTTTACAAGCATAACACAATATACAAGAAATTACTCTTTACAATCAGTAGTGCAAACAAAGACAATCGGCGACTGAAGGTCACTTCTTGTTAAAAAAAAAGGTTCAATTACGTTGAATTTTGCAAGTTAGCGCGTAAAAGGTTTCTTTTCACAACACACAAAACTTTAGTTCTTTACCTTGAATTTTGATGGAGGCAGACACCATTCTGGGGTTCTTTTACAGATACAGGCAAAATGGTAGACGTTCTTCAGGAAAATTGCGAGAAGAGATATTTGCTGCATACCCCTCGTAGTTCGTCGCAGCAACGGCACAGGTACAGGAACAACTAATGGGCTCTATACTAATCCGCCAAAGGCGATCGGCTAATTTGCAATGAATTGCCTTTTCCAGGGATAAATCCAGTGTATTTCTATAAATCTGACATTTGTCGATAGTTCTGTTTTCACCCCACGCTAAAACAGCGAAACGAAAATCACACATGATGGACATCCATCGAAAAACCCAAGCCGTCCCTGCAGCACTCGACTTATTTACGGCCTCCCGTAGATGGAATGAGCGACCGGAGCCATCGGAGATGTAAAATTGACTAAAGACCTAAACGCGCCCCGAACATGTGTTGGTTGAAAATATTACGCCACCTTGAGAAATATGATGAAATTGTTCTAGAAAGATCAGAAACGTAAATTCGCAGCACGCGTCCAGAAATAGGTGCAGACAAAACATGAATCGGCAATTTCGGTTTACAAAGGGAAACTTCGCGATTGATCTCCCATAACTCAATCTTAAAAGAAAAATAACGAAAACTCCAATTGACATAAGAAGATGGCAATTAAAATAGCATTTTTAATTCCTATGAAGCGGCAATTAGAGTACGACATTAATCCAGAAAGAGTGGCACAAATTTTAAAAGAACATAACAAACAATACAAGTAACAATTGTATTCCTTATTTAGTGACACCTAATGAAGAGAAAGAATTTATAGAACGTGAATTTGTGGATAGTCTATGAAAGTTGCAAATTACATTGTTTCTAAAATGTCTATTTATAAATAATGGAAAATTCTGTTAGCGTCGTCTCAATATGCTGGTGTACAGAAATATTCTGATAGATTTGCTAGAAAATCGTTGCTAACTTTATCTATTAAACATCGTGATAGCACTACTGCGACAACATTCCCAATACTTTCCAAGTAGTTTTGATTGGATTATAAAATTAGTGAAACGGCACACTCCATGTTGGTTTTGATCTTAGCCCTAATCTGCTATTCCAAAACTTCCAATAACGACCAATTACTTTAAGGAAATTCGGATTATTATTAAAATTGCACATATTTATCGAATTCTTAAAAACGTTTAATCTTGTTCATTAATTATTATATTGTTTTATTTATATTTAGGGAATAATCAAGAGTACGTAGAAAATCGAGGCTGATTTTATCCTATTTTGAGAAATGAATTACAAGAGTCAATGACAATAATCATGACACTTTGAATGTACATAATGGAACTCTGGAAAATTGTTATTGGTAATAAAAACTACAGATTGTGTGCTGTAGATGTCAAAGGTTAAGACGGGCATTCCCAGTAACCTCTTATTTATTGATAGTCACGGACATAAGCTTTTGCTAAATGTTGGCTAAATTACTTGGTTCATAAGTATAGCCGAAATAATATGTTTAATAAAATAACAAAATGAGTGGCAGTTCTTCATTATATCCGTTAAATGTAATATTCAGCAAGTGTTAAAACATTATTTACAGTACAAAAACTTCAAATGTCATGCCGGTCAAATATTCATTTCTGCATTTAAAAATATTCATGGAATATTAAAGCAGTTGCTATATACCAAAACACACCCTGTATGCGCGATTTATCTTGATTTATCTTTTTGCAAACACAGCATTAATCCGAGTCTTCAGAGTTATAAGTACGGGAAAAAGACAGTAATCAGGTACCAGCTCTCGACCTGAGTGCTACGCAGATTTAAAAATTACCCTCGGACGTCTGAATAAGTGTAATTTACTAATAGGTAATTACTTTAGCTTTCTACGGAAGCATTCACGGTACGTACGAAAAAGGGAAATAATCGGTTTCTCAAAAATTCCGAAAATATGGCTTAAAGTACCGATTTGGGAAATTTCGTTGAATGATGCAATATAAAAATATCTGCTAAAAGCAAGTTGTTTCGAGAGAAGCAACTGTATAAAACTCCACCACTACACCCACGGACTGACTCAAGCTTTATACCCTCCTGAAGGGCCAATTTTCCATCGAACAAGGTACATTTTTCAAAACTTTGTTGGCCACGTTTCAGCTGTTCCATTTAGGTAACCGAGGGTGAGGCCGCCTCACGCCCACGCCGTTTACAGTGAAATCTTCTAGAATTAGTTTGTATTTCGTATGTTTTAATCGAAGATTTTTTAGCGATGTAAGAAAATACTGTGTGTACACCTTTTTGCAGTATATGTTTTTCAGGACTTATAACTTAGATTTAACTGGTTCAGGGTTCACCTGTGCGTGTCCCCTTGTTTAATATTAAGATTGTGCATTTCAAGCTGTGTTTTCTTTAATAATGTTTATCTTTGTTCGTTAGCAAATTATAATCATTTAACCATTTTCCGTGCATTTTGTTCGCTTCTCTAATTTAATTAAATGCTTTGTTAAACTCGAATCTATTTTTTTTATCTCTATTGAAAGTAATGTGAAGATTCCTGTAAGGACAGCTTGTCTGTCTGTCTGCTTTTCTGTTCCATATTGGATGATGCGGTTATAACGGTCTTTCCTAGTTATTTCTCAAAAGTTTTATTTACCTGCCGATACATGCACTAACCAGTCTGAGGAGTCAACACCGAGGATAAATTGGGTTTTATAATGTTTGAGTGCGGATTGGAAGGTGTTCTCTTAAAGGTATTTATTGAATTACGAGTGCAAAGTCTCTGTTTTTTGTTTCAGTCCCAGTAATCCCTATATGTTAATAAATGTTTATCACAATCTGATGATAACTAATTTCTATTTTTTTTGCTGGCATTACTATGTAATGACTCTCTGAATACTTTTAAATAGCATAGTTTTTTTAACATCCATTAAATTTATCAAATGTTTATATAAAGAAATGTTGAAAACAGCATGACATAAAAATGGCGCCACTGAAAATAAATTAGTTGCCATCAGATTGTAGGAGAGCTTGTCCAGTTTCATAATGTTTAGGGTTCATTAGTGCTAAAACAAAAACACTGCAGGCGTGGGGCCCCTTTCATAATAGAGACTGCATATTTGTGACCAATTATTTTGTTTTTTGACTACCAATGTTCTTTAACTATTTACATAAAATATGCTTTTGCGGCAGTAGTTTCCAAACTTCATGTATCGACGCCCCATTTTTTCAAACAAAATTGCAGCGCCCCCCTCAGTTTTCATAACTGTTTAAGCTAAATAAATCATTATTTTAAATCGATGATTTATTTAAGAAAAAACAAAAGAAAATATGTTTTATAAACAAATGTTGTTATATACAAAAATATATCTTAGAACAGATATTTATTATAAGAAATCGTTTTCTTCTTCTTCTTCTTCATCACCATAATCCTTTTGCCCTTTACAGAGCGTCGGAATAAAACTACTTTTTAACTGCTTGTCCACTTCTTCCGTGCTTTACGATCCTGAGCCATTTGCTTCATTTCTGGCAAGGTCTTCCCTGTGTTTTTTCAGATTTCGACTATCTGCTGAAGCCATGTCTTCCTTGGTCTTCCCTTTCTTTTCTTAGCGGCATTCTTCACTTCTATAACATTTCTGGGTAGCCTTTCTTCCTCCATTCTCATGACATGTCCATTCCAGTCCAGTTATTTCTTATCTACTTATTTACTAGTGCCTCAATTTGTAGGGGTTCCCTTATTTCCATGTTTTTTATCCTATCCCATTTTATCACTCCAGCTATTTTTCTTACTGCCTTCATTTCCATTCCAGGTTTCACTTGAATATGTTAAGGTTGGACTCAGGATTACTTTATAGACATGTATTTTGGGTTTCCTGCTAATTTCTTTCTTTCCAAATATTGTTTTCATTAACGCGTGGTACATCTTATTCCCTTTTTTGTTCTATTAGCTAATTCCTCTTCTATTTTTCCATCATTTGTAACTCTGGTCCCCAGGTAATCAAAGATCGTTACCTCTTCTAAGTGTAACGCCCAATTGTTATTCCGTCAGGATCATTCTTGGTTAGTAGTTGGTTGTGTTTGCTGTACATCTATGAAGGCTCTCTATTTCTTGGGCGGCCTACTTGGTTCAAATCACTGTTGCACATTTTTAGAACAACATAATTCTTAAAATACCAACTAATTTGACGTATACCCGAATTTAGGAATCTTTTATTTATTTGTATTTTCATGTTTAGGCAATGTTAGGAAGTAGAGCTTTACCATTGGAGATATTCCTGTTTTCACCACCAGCAATGGGTCCTTTAAGAAGTAGTTTTAACATTCTATTGCTTTTCGCTAAGGTCACTCATAGCTGTTACTGTAACACGCGCAGTGTTTACTGTACAGCTTTGGAGCGGCTCCCTGCAGCTTTAGGCATCTTGGTCAAATCTAACGTAGTTGGGGTTGCGATAGTACATAACATATCTAAATATCTGATTAGCAAAAACTGAAATAATAAGGCAAACATGCGGTTCCCATCTATTTATTTACTATTTATGTTGGTAACACTTCGAATGTCAGAGTTACATTTAAAAGGTTATATGTTGACACTCATTAACAAACGTCAATGATCCATTGACACATGTTTGTGCCTTCTATTAAGTCCTATCAATTTTTACTTTCCGTGTAAGGTCAGTCGATTATGACTGAAACATCATTAGTGACAATATTTCGTTCATCTCTCAGAGCGCACCTAACCTATGCAATTGCCATTGATAATTTAATTAGAAAACGTAAGCTAAGATTAAATGTTCGTAAATCCACGATTTTACAAAGTTACCACTTCGAAAAAATCGCCAGAAATATCATTAAAATTCCGTTCCATCCCTTAACTAAAGGCTTTGATAAAATATGAAAACAAGTCAATTCCAAAATTGTATTTTGTTCAAATAACAGCATTTGGAACTTATTGGGAAACCCTAAAGATAAAGTGAAAACTTCGGAAAAGTTGGGGATTTACGAAATTGACCGTTCTCATTGTAATGGAAAATATATTGGGTAAACTAAACGTAATATTGAAATTAGGATTAATGAACATGTAGCTCATTTCAAAATCATAGGTTTGATAAATCAAGTATTGCTCAATATATTTACGAGACAATACACGGTGTTAAAATAGAAACTCTAAAATTGTTAAAGAAACTGTCTTCAACAGAAGAATTGAATTGCTATGAGAGAATTCATATTTTCAAAAATTGGAGGATTCTTTTAAATTCAAATAATGGGCCAATTCCTAGCTCAGATTTAATAAAATTGGTATGTTGAAAATATTTCTTGAACCGGTTACGCGTAACGCACCCTAACTGGGATTTAGTATTTAAGCCTTTGTTTATTCGTTTATTAGCATTGGACTTCAGTTGTTGCCTTGGTGAAGACTTATCTACAGAGGTATTCCTCAGACAAGTTACTTTAGTTAGTTCAAATTCCTACTGAAGATCGCAGCTTAGTTACCGAAATACGTGTTTCGGTGTTCTAAATATCCTGGTGGTAAGAGGTTTTCTAAAATGTATCCCATTACAATTTAAAAGTACATAATTCATGGAACAATATCTCGGGTTTGGTTCGGGACAGAGTAACAGAAAAGCTTGTACGGACGTATGTACTGTTGTACGATGACTGTTATGGCTGATAACCTTAAAACTTATTGCACTAAAATTTGGCAGTGTTGTATGCCGGGATTGTCCAGTTCTCTATTTCCATATAAATTAAAAAGTACGCTACTAACACTTCGATTTTGGGTTTAGTTTGGGAACAGTAAGAAATAAATTTATGTATTTGTGAATTCATCATTTAGTTTCTAAAACAGTAGAAGAAACTGTTGCAATTGAAAGAAATGTAGTCGCGGGGACATCGCCGCAGCGGATAAGTAAGGTGAAGTAGCAGCAGTGGTAACCACAGAAAAGGTTCAGTAATATCAGTAGAAGTATAAGCAAAAGTAGCAGCGACAGCAGCAGCCGCAGCACACGAAAAGTAACAGGACTAGATGAACGAGGCGTATCTGAAATATTAGTTGAAGAAGTACGGGAAGGATAGAAGGAATAGCGCTACTACAGCAGTAAAAGCAGCTGCTGTAGCAGTGGGGATAGAAGGCGAAATGGATTAGAACAAATTCTCAGCATTAATCAAGCTATTTAATTGGCCAAATAAAGAATTCGATGATAGATAAAAACAGAGGGACTGAGTGGAGTATCTCAAGTGAGTAACCCTACTGTATCTCTTTGAGATTCACTTTTTGGGCGAGGGAGACAATGTAACACAGTGAAGGAGTTCCTCCCCTATAAGTCAGCGGTGGCGGATGGAATGTCCTCCGCCTTAATCCAGAGAGGCCTTGATACTCTTCTCCCTTCTATGAGAAGAATTTTCAGGGTCAGTCTGGTCATGAGATCCGTTCTGATTCCTTGGAGATCGGCTGAAGTAGTCTTCATACTCAAAGCGGGAAACAAGGACTACAAGGCTGTGAAATCCTCCAGACACTTAAGCTTGACGTCGTTCGGAACGAAGAATTATAGATAGGTACCTATTGGAGGGGTCTTTATGTCACATCTCTTCACCCCATAATAAGCAACATGCATACCGACGCAGTAGGTTACCGAAACGGACCTACATGCCGTCGTGCATCAAGTAGAAAGAGCTGTTTACTACAAGGAAGTAGCTCTTACAGTAGTTTTTGACGTCGAAAGAGCGTTCGATAAGGCTATGACAGCTACCTCCCTTTAGACTAGAGGAACCCTAGAAGTGCTTGTTAGATGGATAAGGTCAGCGCTGGAAGATAGAAAGGGAAACGTAACTCTAGGAAGCTGCTAACTGGACTTGGGGGTGAAAGGCTGTTATCCTCATGGCAGCTGCTTGTCACCCTTCTCATGGTATATCGTAATGGATAACCTCATAGATAAGCTAACTGCTTCGACGATGGACAGGTTTTCGTAACCGATCTCTTCTTAAGTATAGTCTGCGAAAGGATACAGATAGTTTCTAGAATCACTGGAAGGTGGTGCGGTGAAGATGGTCTCTCAATCAATCCATCTAAGACTGAGAGACTCCGATGTACTAAAAACCACTAGTTCTAGGACAGGAGGCTAAGCATTTAAGGTAATCCCAGCCAGTAAATTAAGGTGGAGGTCGCACATCGACAGAATAGTTAAATGGCTTACAGTGACCTCTTGACAATTAGGCCGCGTGGTACGTAAAAGCCTCACGCTGTTAAAAATTCAAAGATTGACCGGTGTCGGAATTACCGGGAAAATGAACATATCCCCAACGGCTGCACTGGAGATCCTTCTGAGGCTTCCGCCTCTTTCTACCTGGAGAAGAACGGAAGCCTTCGTGGTGCATCCTCGAAAGCGGGACGCCGGAAGCTGGCAAAGCAAGGGAATAGTTGGAAATTACGCAATCATAACAGAAGAGGAATAACTTCTTTCTACTTGCAGGGTGATAGAAGCGAAGGACTGACAGAGCTTGGAGCGGAAATACAAATACACTCTCACAATTCCAAGCAAAGAACAGTGGGAGTGGAAGCAGGTGTACTTCCCACAGGGCTCTGTGATCTGCTATACAGATGGTTTGCTTATACCTAACAGGGTGTATGCGGGAGCTGGCATTTATCTAGAGAACCTGGAAGTACAAGAAAGTTTTTTGCTCGGAAAGTACGTTACGGTTTTTTAGGCAGAAATCTTTGTTATCCTGATGGTGGCAAAAAAAGGAAGAAGTTTCACTAGACCTAGAACGGTGGTTTACATCTGTTTCGACAGCCGTCAAAGCTGTCTGATCACCCAGGACGGGGTCCGCTCTTGTCCAGGAATATGGAGATATGCTTTAGAAGAGCTTGTAAGGCTGAAGGAAGTAAAACTGGTGTGAGTACCGGGGCACTGTGGTGTCCCTGGTAACCAAAGGCAGACGAACTTGCTACGCTGGGCGCCAGGAATACTTACTTTGGATCGAATTTGGATGGAAGATACCTAAATCTTTTGGATGTTGAAAAGGATACCAGGATCCCAGGTATGTGGATGGCATGAGGAAGCTGCCTTCCACATTCTAGGAGAATGTGAAGCATTCATGCGATTGAGGCATCCAGTTGCCGGTGTATAGACACTTTACAACACAGACTTGAAATTTTTTTCTTGGACAGACAGCCGGGTATTCATCAGAACGTCAGGAAGGATTGGTAATGGAGAAGAGGAGCATAGGGAAGAATATGGACAGGGGAGTAGCGATGACTAGGGGAAATCAGGAAATCTACTATTACTACTATTTAATAGAGAGAGGTGTAGACTAAAATAGCTTTTCAATATTTCCTGTTTTTACATGTGAATACCAAAATGTAGTATGTTTCATGCAGTATCAACATCGTTAGTTGTTCTGAAAGTAATCGTTGTATATCCGGACTTCAGGTGTAATTATAACTCTTCACATGGATTCCATTTGAGGAAAATACTTTTAGTTCTAAAACGATTTTTTAAGCTTATTTATATATACATATATAAATTTTTAGACCTAAGGAAATGTGATTGCTGATCAATGTCTTGCATAATAATGATGTATTGTACGCATTTTAAGGAGTATTATACAGTGTATCCCAAAACATACCGGCAATATTTCAAGGATGAATTCCAGAACTTATTCAGATTCGAAAAGTTTATATAAACATGTCCTAAACGTAACCATTAACGAGTTATTGTTTATTTCATAATTTATGTGGCTAAAATTTGAGTTCAACGGATTTCTGAAATACTGATCTAGTTGCCATGATCGCGTCGTTTGTTTAGTAACATTTGAACATCGTTTTCTAACAAAGTATTGTTATTGTAACTTGTTCAGTTTATTACTGTGATACTGAAGTTATTGGCTTCTTCTTTGTATCCTTATTTCCATAGTAATTCACAAGTGATTCAGAATGCCAATGTTATTTTCAAATAAAGAATATGCAGACATTCATTACGTTTACGGTCTGTGTGGTGGAAATGCTTTAGCAACACAATAAAAATATCGCAGATGATATCCCAACAGAAGACTGCCTACCCGTACAGTTTTCTTTAATATACATCGTCAGATGAGGGCAAGACATGCAGTCGGCCAAGGAGTTGTCCGTGGACCCATAAATGATGATGAACAAGTTCTTGATTTATTACAAGAAGATCCGTCTTTAAGTGTGCGAAGAATTGCATTACGTACTGGAATGTGTAGAAACCAGGTTTGGAGAATAATAAGAACTGCTCGCTTACATCTATATCATCGTCAAAGAGTTGTAACAGTCCAACCCTTTTGCTTTAGGGGTTGGAATGCTCTGGATAGCTCATATCCAGGGTTCGTGTTTAAGACTAAAGAAACTATACACAGGTAGTTGGTTAAACAATTTATTTTTTATATTTGCATTAGTTAATTACATGCAGATATACACACACAATATAGAATGTACTTATTTATTACTGAGAATGATTAATATGGATTATTTACAATTAAAAAGAATGAATCTTCAAGTTTAACATAATTTTCTTACCAAACTGAATACCTTATTTACCTATACAACAGGATGAAAATAATATAAATATTAACAGGTCGAAAGTACGTAATACAGGAATAATTAAATAACGGAATTTATGAGCCCTGGCGTAGTAGGCAACCCAAATTGCATACACCAAAAATCTAGGGAAATACAAGATTTTACGACAGCACGTGGAAATCAATTAGGTTAGTTTTGCACGTGGGTGTTCCTGAAATAAACCAATTAGCAGCTTTTGTGTAATTGAAATTTACATGTGCGAGCAATTGTTGTAGTTTCAAGCGGCCGGCACTCTCTCGCTATCGGCTTGCTACGTCTAAACTCTCGGTGTTTTGGAGTGAATTAAATCAACTTACTGAATTATAACCTGGAAGCTTTCGGTTACGTTCACCTGCAGGTCGTTCGACTGGGCCAACAAATTAGTGCAATTAGGTAAGCGTATTTTACCTAATACACTCCCTTAGTTAATCTTCGGTTCTCTGTAATAAATTAGGAAAAATATGGGATTTATAGTAAAAATTTGGGGACGGTTTGAATCGGATATTAAAATGATTCTTTTTCAGCTTAAGGTTACAAAACCCTACGTATAACTTCGCTAGCTCCGTTGAAAAGGGGAAAACAACCCCTAAGCTACTGAGAAAACGACTTATACCTTTACTAATTTTTTCTGAAGTTTAAGTAAATAATACGAATAGGGAGAATTACCCAAATTCCTATTTCAAACCAAACTTTTCGACTGGTCCTATATACAGCGTAATTTCACAGGAAAACCACCCAAGTGAATTAGGCTAGATATATATTCCCACGATTCGCTGACAACCCTTCGTAGCTCGAATTGAAAAATGTAAATATGACCCCTAAGCAACTGATCGAACGAATGTTACACGGGCGGGCTTGACTTTGCAAACAAACTGAAATTAACTGGGATTAACAAAATCGTTACTTTAACTGGAACAGGTATTTTAACTGGACTGGATTTCTGGTAACAGGTAATTTAAACGGTGTCTGACTGGATCTCCGTTGAAGCTCTTCCTCGACTCGTTCGGACTCAAGTTCCCCGTTTTGGGAGCTGGGGTTCGCCTTTATACCTTCCATTGCCAGTCTAAAATGTTGTTAATAATTTTATAATAGAAACAAGGTGGGAGACGGGTACAAATCCTGAATGCCAGCTCCACCAGCGCCTTTATGTTACACTACGCGGTTACAAAATTTAATTTAAAATGTATTTACACCGCGCACTGGACACTTCGTTACAGAGTTCAAGCTCTAGGAAATGATTTTGAAGCTCGTTAAGATGTTGTAATTGGGTACAAAGTAATTAAAACCTACCCCATATTTTATGGACCGATGAAGCTTTTTTCACATGAGATGGTATATATCAATTATTATCATAATTTTCATGAATGGGTGACAGAAAATCCTCATTTAAGAAGACGCTCGTATTTCTAGCACAGATTTAGTGTAAATATCATAGTCGGTATTCTTAATGATCGTCTGATTGGACCATTTGAACTGCCACACCGTTTGAATGGTGCGAATTACGAATATTTTCTAGAAAACTCTACCCTTATTATTGGAAGACGTGCCATTAAATATTAGATGTGCAATGTGGTATCAACACAATAAGGCACCAGCACATCAATGTCTTCGTGGTAGAGTTTGGTTTAACGCACATTTTCCGGGAGATGGGAAGATGGATTGTAGTAGGAGGACCCGTAGTATGGCCACCGCGGTCACCGGACCTGACTCCATTAGATATTTAATTTTGGGGTCACATGAATTGTTTATGCAACTGAAGTGCACACGGTAGAATATAGAATAAAAATGTATTAAAAATAGATTTAATTCATAAAATTCGTTGAGCTGAAGTTTTAACCACATAAATTATGAAATAAACAATAACTTGTTAACCGTTACGTTTAGGGCATATGTTTTCATGGACTTTGTTATGTTTATTTGATTTTGCCACTTCATCTGAATTAAAGTCATATTTTAATAGCCGTTCTGTAGCCGATTACTATATTGTTATTTCCCAAATACAGTTTTAGTGAACCTTTTGTGTGTTGTTGTTACTTGCTAATAGGAGGATAACAACCATATAATGTAAGTTAAATATAAAAAAATAAAAAATCCGTTTTATTTTTTTTTGTCCGTCATATATTTTTTAATATATAGTGATAAATTACATTTGCTGTATAGTTTGCTAATTGGAGGATAACATCGACGTATATCATTCAAATATTGAACAATAAAGAGTTTGCTTTGGTTTTCTTATTTAATACATACATTTTTTTATAACTAATAATAAATTAAATTTGCTTAATACTATGTTAAGATGTATAGGATTCCATCCAATAATCACTGCTGCTGCCGCTGCTGCTACTACTGCTGCTACTGCTACCACTGCTACCATCACTCTTGTACCAACCACTACTACTACTGCTGCTACTACTGCTGCTGCTGCTGCTCCATCCTTTTCTTATAACCGTATCACTATAGTAGCCGTCACTGCCATTGTTGTTGCCGCTACCATCGATAACTTGAGGCACCGAAACTACAGATGATTTTTCTACCGAAAATATAACAGTTCCTGGACAAAAAGGGAAAGAATTTTAGTTATTTCAAAGAATTCTCTTTTTAAATTCTTTATATTAATTATGTGTAATTGAAATGCAGTGAGCTAGACTAATTTAGGTGTTACAGAAAAACAGATTAATTCAAAATTCAAGTTTAGGTGTGATTTTTCATTTCTCAAAAATTAATTATTATGTACGTAAAAAGTATTTATTGCTTCAATTTTTCAAAATTTAGTCAATGTCTACAGTATTGATATATTTTATTATTTCAACGCATTGTAATTACAAAAACTTATTTTCTTTAAAAATGGTGGCAGCTATTAGCTTGAATTTAAAAAACAAGGGTTAGAAAGAAATTGTCAAGCTTACCATGGAAGTCGATACATTCTACAGTTGATATCCATTTTGTGTAATCAGAGCTTGATCCGCTGCTCGTATTACAACGTACTGTACCAGCAGGACAGGGAATACCATAACACTGAATTACATCGCTGTTGGATGAAGGCTTCGGTTTCAAGGTGTCTGTAAAGAACCAAAAATGTACAAAGTTGCAGTAGATGGTGCATTTGGACAAATAAGCCAAGTGTTGACTTTATTAGATTCTCTGCATAATGAATATTAAAACACAAACTGTTAATAATTAAAAAACGAACAGCCAGTTTCTATTATGCTTGCATATTAGTATCATAGGTACAATCGAAAGCTTACCGTATACTGATATCACCTGTGATTCACAATAGAGAACACCACAAAGTAAAGCAATTACAATTGAAATTTTCGCCATGGTTGTGCAAAGATTGTATAAATAGTTAAAATCAATAATACAAGATCAACGATTGTTGCAGAATGTTGCTTCATCTCAAGCATCCTTCGAATTTATATGCGCTACGCTGATAAGATGAATCACAACGTCATCAAAATTACATTTTGCGTAAGATATACTTGGGTTATCCCTACGCATAATGACCATTCACTCGAATTGTAATATATAACGATGAAAACAGACCATGTGCTTGCGGGATTTTCAACTGATAATTTTGCAGTTGTAAAGTCCAACGTCAGTGTTGATTATTTATTATTTAAATCCGCCAATCTGCAAACAGGGAGAGAGAGAGAGAGAGAGAGAGAGAGAGAAACATATGAAAAGATATGTTTGACCGTAGATTCATACATTCCACTTGCTATTTAATAGTTTATTATTGAACACAAGCTTATGTAGGTAATTGGAGAATCTGAAATTAGGTACAAGTCGAATTTGCTGGTACCTTCAGAGGCGCACGCAGGAGTTTTTTGAAGACGGCTCAACCGAGTCGGCAGATGAAGCAGCGACATATGCGACTTTTTTAAATTAAGGAGCATGTCCTAATTTTTAGTGAAAAGAAAAATAACGTAAGATTTCGTTCTTTTATTATTTACAAAACATTTTTTAAAATTAATCTAGTTGCTGGTGTAAGTATTATTAAAATGTCGAACCTTTTTCTACTACATTTATATTTTACATTACGAGGCTTAATCTGAAATTAAAGGCCGATTGGCCGAAAAACAAAACTTTAAAGTTAAAAACAAACATTATGGTTAAATCTCTCTACATAGTTATCAATCGATTTAAGCATCATACCGTGGTACAAGTTTTGTAGCTTTGTATACCTCTGTCACACAAGGTTGTAGTCTGTGATCAATTTTGTACTGTCATTTTGGGGTCGTTATCGTCGAGAAAACGGTCGCAGATTCTTAAACAGCTCTTATGATGGAGGAACAGGAGGTAGTCACTCGGTGCTAAGTTGGGATTGGGTGATTGTTAAAAATTCCCAATTGAATTGCTCAATGTGTTGCACAGTGCGAGTCGCCGTATACGGTCGGACGTTGTCGTGCAGAAAAACGATTCCAGAGGTCAATAATCCTCGGGCTTTGTTCTGAATAGCCCTTCTCAACTTTCTTAATGTCCAGGAATGTTGGAATTTAACCAACAATACGTTTTTCCTTTCTCAAGAAGCAGTAGCCATAACCTTTCGGTTCGCGAACGTTTACTGGAACTGTATGGCTTTGAAGAAACTCGCATGCTTCCACTGCGTTGAATATTGATTGATTTCACCATTTGCGTATAAATCTCTTTGGGCTTAGATCACGTCGTCGTTGAATTGATTCTTTCTGACACTGCGCTAACCTAATTGTAGGAAGCATTATCAAAGCTTAATATAACGTAATGTGATCATTATATTTTGACAATGCTACCTGCAATGGTTAGTGAAATGTCAGCAGCAATCAATTCAACGACGACGGGTCTAAGCCCGAAGAGATGACTTCATTAGACACCAACCGTGAAAGCCTCAAATTTTATTGGTGTGTGAAATCTGTGGCTCGTCACTAGTTAGAATATGACTCAGGTACTCGTCGGCAACAGCTTCGTAGTGATGCAGAAAGATCAGGGGCAGAGGCCATTTGTAGGTCTTTGCGAATATCTCTCAACATCTTTGGCGTTCACTTCGCACATACAGTCGGCATTGACATGTATCGTGTGTTGCCTATTTAAAAAAAATGTAGGCTCGGAGTTTTAAAATAGGCACTCTGTAGTTTGTAATGCTGTAGTGTTTTCGTGACAATTTCCTGAAAATAAAAATAATAGTCAAAAAATACTAAAATCTAAACGCCTTGGTACCAATGCAAGATGCCAATGCAAAATATCATTTATAACTTCCTCAGCAGTTTTGCCTGAGTATTGTTGTTGTTGTTTTTATACATATGTTTGTCAAACCCGAGGAACGGTCGGGATCTACTGGACCTCCCTTGTAAGCGCCCCTGGGTACATTGCACGTTTTTAGAAATATAAGTTTAGCACTTTTCCTATACATTCAGAATACCTGGGTCCGGATGTTTTCAAAATCTCCCGTTCTGATCCACCAGGGAACAAAACAGGAGAATCGGAGTACCAGTGATATTTAATCTATTACATATTATCGTACTATGAAATCCGTATATTTCAAGGGTTATGAATTAATTATTGAATCAATACCATGTATGTGTATGTAAATGTAAACTTTGTGCAAATGAATTGTTGTTATCTTGTTCATTAATATATACCATACATTACACAATTATTCAAATAGGCAGTTTATTCAAAATATGATTTCATTATTTTAGATTTATTTTTTATTAAAGCAGATCGGAGAAGCAAAAAATAATCGTTTACGTTGTGACCGTCCGTGCTTGCGGGGACGAGTACCGATGTAGCTTAAAGCCAGGGGTATGTAATAAAATGTATGCTGTGAGACTGTAATGGTTATAACATGATTTAGTATATTTAAATGTTACAATAAATTAAAATTTATATGCTTTTGATGATATAAATAAAAGTATTAATATTCGGACAAAGTAGTATGATCGGCAGAATACTGGTGGGTACGCCCTTAGTAGGCTGCCTGCGGCGCGCGGCAACTGGAATCTGTGAATTTATACAAACAAACAGAAAGGATTGCCACCTGGCAATTAGTTATAGATGTAGTAAACGAAATTCACCCACAAAACCACTAATCGGAATACTTTTCAGTATTTACACATAATTACAAGATTTAATTCTAACCTGATACGTGTACGGAGTATACAGGTTAGGTTATTTCACCTAACTGAATGGCCTCGGCATCCAATTTAATGAATTTGTGTTGGCATTCGGGATTTCAATGGACCCAATATTTGATTGCCAAATGTTAGAACGGTTGCTGCCCGGAAACTTCGTTACAACATTATTTAATCATACCATGATTTAAGGCTTTCCTCAGATTCTATTTTCCTTTGGTCTTCTTAATCGTGTTCAATCCATTTTTATTCTATATGATTTCCATTTACATCTTGGGCGAATTATCTTTTTTTCCACGATCAATTCAGAATATCCTTCACTGTTTAATATTATCTTGTATTCTTGTGCCAGTAGCCACACTTCTCTGTCTACTTTTCCGGAATCAGATATTAAAGAACCTACATATTTAAATTTGATACATTTTTTGATCGTTTCGTTTTCTATGCGTAGAGTGTTTGTTTCACCCATATGCACAAGTATTAGCTTTCGTCAAAATCCAATTTTTGCATTCTCCAATAAACTTTCGTGTCATATACATACACCATGTCCTCTTTGTCTTGGGCAAAATTATGACAATATTCCGATTTTTATGAATTTGAATTTGAAAATTTGGTAAATTCATTTCAGGTTTCGGTTGTCTCGAAAGGTCTCTCAAAACGGAGGGGCGCACTTTGGGAGTGAAATTCAAGAATAGAGCGCAAAGCTGTTTAGAAACCGGCTCCGACTGGTTTGTTTTCCCGCTAAGACAAGAGATGCTCAGCTGAACAGTCGAAACGTGCCTTCGTTTTCTACTCAGTGAAAGTAGGGTGCGGATTAATTGCATTTATAATTTGTTTGTTTGCACAGTTTAATCGCAATAAAACGCGACGATAAAGTCGGATTGTATATTATAGCTCTTTCATTGTTAGGAACTCTAGTCCATATGTGGATATAATCTTTCGTGTTTTTGCTGGCCTGCTTCTTTTCCTCGTGACGGTATAGAGTTCTTCTGATAAACATCTCACGAAATATTTAACTAAAAAATCCCACAATAGCACTTTATTTTAACGAAATTATAAAAAAATACAATTTATGAAATCAGAAGTAACTGGCGACTTGTTTCCTTTTCAAAACCGGGAACGGAAGGAACAGATTCGCGTATCAAATTATTTTACTGATTTTAGCTTTTATGTATTTATATGGTAAACTCGAATTTTCATTTGCAGTCTGTTAATAAAATTGGGAATCGAAAAATAATAATATACACTAGAGATCGGCTGCAACGAACCCGTTTGTAACGATCCCCCGAATGTAGCGAACTAAATATCTACAAGATTATCACTAGACTTATTTTGTTAAGCCAGATCTCCATGTACCGAACTATCTTTTATAGTGCACCATTTTGCTCCTAATATAATAGAATTTTTTTATAACACACCTGGTACGGGTACTCTGGTCTGTTTGGGTATTATGGAATATTTAGGAAAATGCGTTGTGTCATGAATGCAAATTGTGTAAACTAATGACCAATTGAAATTCTACTAATTACCATTTTATTTTCATATGTTTTAAAACATCACAAAATTTAATTATGGATTATCCAATATAATTTTTTGGTAGGCTAATGGTATGAAAAGAAATGCTTTACCGTAACGTTAAATAAATAAATTAAAAGTATTGAAACTTATTCTTAAAAAATTATACTTTGTGTATGTTGTATTATATGCAACAAGTGCGGGAATTATCCTTGTCGTTAGTAGTAACTGTAGTTGAGCTACTACTGCTACTACTGCTGCTGCTGCTGCTCTGACTACCACTGTTACCATTACTGTCTGACCAACTACTGCTACTACTGCTGCTACTACTGCTGCTTTCGCTTTCGTGGGTGTAGGTATCACTGTAATAACCATCGCTACCATTATTCATACCGCCTCCAGCAATCAATTGAGGCGACGAAATTACAGATGACTTTTCTCCGGCATATAGAACAGTTCCTAGAAAAAATCGGTGAAAATTTGTAAACAGCGATTTTATTATTAAAACAACATAGAAATACTTTATATTATAGTAAATTATACTTCTGGTATAAATACATAATATCTTTCAAAAACCATGAGATTGGAACGTTACAAACAAGAAATAGTCAAATATAGTTCTATTCTATGGGCTTACCATGGAAGTCGATGCATTCCACAGTTGTTATCCATTTCGTGTGATCAGGACTTGATCTGCTGTTGGTATTACAACGTACTGTACCGATAGGACAGACAACATCATAGCACTGGGTTATATCACTGTAGGATGAAGAAGATGAAGGTTTCGAGGTTTCTGAAAATAATTAACCGTATGAAATATAGCGAGTTTGAATAACGAAGAAGATGATTTTTACGAAATGTTTTAGTATTTATTTTAGTAGAAAAAATATTATATCAATCTTGCTGCCAGTTCTAATTTTTGAAAATTTCTGTATCCCTAGTTGTACATAAGCGGATTCTAATTATTTAATAGCTAAGCGAATTTTAATAGATAAGTATTTTTAATTATAAATTTTTTGCAGATACCTTTGGTACGACTTGTATATTCAATAAGAAAATATTTTTTTAGAGCTTACCATGAACTGCTATCACCTGCGCTTCGGCATAAAAAGCACAACAAATAACAGCAATTGCAATGACAGCGTTCATTGTGGACATGTAAGTATGAAAAATTAATTTCAGGAATGAACAATAAACGATTGATCTACAATGGTTTGATTTGATGCGCTGCTTGCATTTATATGCACAAGATTGATAACATAACTTATGGAATCACCACTGAAAATTTACATCAGTTAAGACACCTCTTCGGGTATTCGGGTATTTACTCAATACCTACAGGAGGACCAGCGCAAATTAAAAGGAAGGATAACCTCTGGCATTTGGTAATTGACTTTTTAAACTGATAACTTTGCTGTTCTAATAATAGTTGCTTGAAATCATTAAATATTTAGTTATCGCAGTTAAATATATTTTCCAACGACAAACATAGAGAAAACAGTGTTCAGTAGTAAACAAACAACATCCGATTTTATGAATCAGCAAAGTTGGAGAGTTTCTGGAAAATCCAAGAAGGATTTCGGTCTCTGTGTTTTATAATTATTTTATGCCCATTGAGAGCAGGTTGTTTAGAAAAGAAAAATCCCCAACCACTGGTGTAGTAAACTGCCCCATGTCATAAGCAAAGAAACAGGAGTCTTACCGTTATGCATTGCTGGGATGAGTAAAATTATTATCTGACTTGTGAAGTAGATGGCGCAACTTTACTAAAATCGTTGCTAAATTTTAAGTAACCTAAGTGAATATTATACGGAATCAGGTAAAATTACCATTACGAGCATTATGAGGTACGTTGGGCTCGATATTTATTGCATCAATTTCCAAAATATATGAAAATAGGCAGGATGATTTCATTATTTTACATTTATTTATATTAAAGCGGATCGGAGAAACTACAAATGCTAAACGCTTCACACACAAAAATACTTTCATTAGAAGTAACAAATAATCGTTTACATTGTAACCGTCCGTGCTTGCGGGGACGGGTACCGGTGTAGCTCAAAGCCAGGGGTTCGTTATAACTATGCTGTGAGACTGTAAGGGTTATAACATATCTTAGTATATTAAAACGTTACAATAAATTTATTTGCTTTTGATGATATAAATAAAAGTAATAATATTCGAACAAAGCAATATGATCGGCAGAATATTGGTGGGTACGCCCCTGGTACTGAGCCCGGATGTCAATGCGCCAGTCGGACTCAGTAGGCTGCCTGCGGCGCGCGGCTACTGGAATCTGTGAATTAGTACAAACAAACAGAAAGGATTGACACCTGGTAATTAGTTATAGATGCAGTAAACGAAATTCACCCACCAAACCACTAATCGGAATAATTTTCAATATTTACACACAACTACAAGATTTAATCGTAACCTGATACGTGTATGGAGTATACAGGAAATTTAATAACTTCGCAGGTTAATTCACCTGCGAATGTGAATTTCCTTTGTCTTCGTTCGTCCAGTGAACAGAACCCGGTAATCAGCGGTTGCTGCGGTCCAGATGAGTCCGGAAAGGCTGTTTGGCTTCGTAATCTCTACGGCAATTGAAAGTGTTTCGTAGAATATTTTAAATGTAATATTACCGTACAGCAAGTATTTGGAATTATCTTATCCCCTAATTTTGGACATACGAGCAATCTGGCTTGACCTATAGCTATTTTCAACTAGTTCAGGAATTCCAATTACGGACAAAATATGAAAATCAAAGGTTGGATTAACCTGGCTTGACGGGCTTATAGGACCTGCTGTCTCTTATTTGACTGGTATGTCAACCGAATTGGTACTAACTGACAAAACTTGCTTGATATCAGCTAAGTTATCCCCAACGGCGAAGTTTTGCACAAAATGAATAATTGTACAGTACAGGAACGCTGATTTTACTGAATTCTCCAACGGGTTGAAGATTCTTACTGACAGAATATTTTGACGG
The DNA here is from genome assembly GCA_014611495.1 of Limonius californicus. Taxonomy (NCBI): domain Eukaryota; kingdom Metazoa; phylum Arthropoda; class Insecta; order Coleoptera; family Elateridae; genus Limonius; species Limonius californicus. The sequence goes on along the minus strand of JABXWE010009087.1, from coordinate 34,950 downwards.
TTCAACTTTGGCCTGCTGCCTTCTCTGCTGGACTGATATTTCAAGTTTCGGGCTGACTTTCTAGCTGAAGTCTCGGCCTCCATGAGTTTGTGCTGGCATTCTGGATTTATATCGAGTTCTCTTTCTCTAAGCGGCTCCACCGTAGTGAGATCAGACTCGATGGCGAATGCGTGCGAGAAAATAATTTGAAATTTTACAACACTGCTGCAGACCCAACATTTGGGCAACAATTATGACAATTTTCTGGATTTTACGGATTTGAATTTGAACATTTGATAAATTCATTTCAGCTTTCGGTTTTCTCGAAAGGTATTATTGTGTGGAGTGTTTGCATTGGCGGGATCTCGCTTTCAGAGTGAAATCCAAGAATAGAGCGTGCAAGACTGTTTTCGGAAACCGGTTCCGACTGGTTTGTTTTCCCGTTGAGACAAGAGATGTTTAGCTGAATTGTCGAAACGTGCATTATTTTTCTGCTCAGTGAAAGTAGGGTGCGGATTAAAGGCTCTTGTAATTTATTTATTTATTTATTAATTGTATTTAATTTATTTATTGTTTGTTTGCACAGTTTAATCGCAATAAAACGCGGCGATAATGTTGGATTGTATATTATAGCTCTTTCATTGTTAGGAACGCTAGTCCATATGTGGATATAATCTTTCGTGTTTTTGCTGGCCTGCTTCTTTCCCTCGTGACGGTATAGAGTGCTTCTGATAAAGATCTCACGAAATATATAAATAAAAAAATCCCACAATAGCACTTTATTTTAACGAAATTATAAAAAAATACAATTTATGAAATTAGAAGTAACTGGCGACTTGTTTCCTTTTCAAAACCGGGAAAGGAAGGAACAGATTCGCGTATCAAATTATTTTACTGATTTTAGCTTTTATGTATTTATATGGTAAACTCGAATTTTCATTTGCAGTCTGTTAATAAAATTGGGAATCGAAAAATAATAATATACACTAGAGATCGGCTGCAACGAACCCATTTGTAACTATCCTCGAATGTAACGAACTAAATATCCACAAGATTACCGCTAGTCTTATTTTGTTAAACCAGATCTCCGATGTACCGAACTATCGTTTATAGTGCATTTTGCTCCTAATATAAGAGAATTTTTCTTATAGCACACGTGGTACTGGTGCTCTGGTCTGTTTGGGTATTATCGAATGTTTCGGAACATGTGTTGTGTAATGAATGCAAATTGCGTAAACTAATGACCAATTGAAATTCTACTAATTACCATTTTATTTTCATATGTAAAACATGGTTTTCAACAGTAGCAATTATTATCAACAGCTAATGCAATTATCCCAACAGATACCTCAGCTTCCTATTGGAACCACACCAATTTATAGCCAGGTAATGCCATTATATGTCATACAAGATAACGGATACTCTGTCCTCTCTAGTCTCAATCAAGATAATGATGCCGTTAATATAACGAATACACAATAAATTAAGATACCTAAACCACCACCAAGATTTGTACAAGGTGTCACGTGCTACAATAAAATAATAAAGGTGTTAACCACTGTTGCGGAAACAGAACAATTCACAACAAAAACAATGGCCGATAATGTGGTTAAAATATCTGCTAATAAACCTGACATATATCGTAAAGTGAACACATTTGGGAAAGACTGAAGTAATTTATCACACATATCAGATGAAAGAAAATAAAGCATACCGAGTTGTCATCTGCAATTTACATCACTCCGTACCTACCCACAAAAAAAAATAGTTGAATCGTTGAAGAAAAAGGTTTCAAAGTGAGATCCATAACAAACATTAAGCATAGAATAGAAAAAACGTCCTTTCCGATGTTCTTCGTAGACTTGGAACCTGCGGACAATAACAAAGATATTTACAATCTTAGGTTTCTACAAAATCTAGTTATAAAGGTTGAACCACCACATAGAAATACAACAATTGTACATTGCATGGTGTGTCAGCATTTCAACCATACCATACCAAATCTCACTGTAATCGCCCGTCCGAATGCGTAAAATGCGGCGGTTTTCACGATACCAGAATTTGTAAGAAGACAAAGGAATCCCCCGCAAAGTGTGCTCTATGCGGTGGTGATCATCCGGCAAATTATCGAGGATGCACTGTACACAAAAATCTACAAAGCACGTTAAGATCAAATACGTCTCCACAAAATCGTTCTACAAACTTAAATACGTCTGAACAACATCCACACCAAAACAAAACAATACTACACGCACCACATAATCCACGTACATATAATTACGTCATACAGGGAGATACAGAGCAACCACAAACTCAGGACGTAACATTACAAAAATTCCTTGAATAGTTTAAAATCATGTTTACTCAATTGATGCAACAAAATTACATGGTAATAAACATGTTGCCCACAGTTATAAGCAAACTTGTTCGTTAATGGCTAAATCTTTGCGTATGTCCTCATAAATTCTACAGCATCTTGTAAAAATACATGAGAACGAGACATCTCTAAAACTAAACAATATAGATATATTTCTTATATCTGAGTCACATTTTACCGATAGGTCCTTTCTGAGGATACTTTATTATACTTGTTATCATACAGAGCACCCTGACGGTACTGCGCATGGAGGTACAGCTGTTTTAATAAGGATCTTAATTGTTCACCACGAAATAGAAAAGTACGAAGAACCATTTCTACAAGCAACTACAATTCAAGTTTGTAAATTACCAAATCCAATTGTAATATCAGTTGTCTACTGCCCACCTAGGTATAAAATTACCAAAGAAGACCTTAAACCATTCTTCCAGTCTCTTGGCAGCAATTTTATATGTGGCGGGGCTACAACTGCAAACATACTTACTGGGGTTCACGATTAATTATCACTAGGGGCCGAGTCTTAAACGATCTTATACCAGAAAAAAACTATTGCTATTTATCCACTGGGGAGCCTACATATTGTCCTATGGATCGGAATAAAATACCTGATCTACTGGACTTCTTTGTCACACACCGCATTTCTTCCAACTATACGTACATAGTTAGTAGCGTTTACTTATCATCTGATCACATACCAGTTATTGCCACAATAAGCACCACGATTATTAAAAGACAACCTAGACCATCACCATACAACAGTAAAGCAGACTTGGAAGCATAGAAAAGTCTTCTGCAAAACAATTTACTAACCAGAATTAGTCTACATATCCCCCATGAAACTGAAGAGGCCACAGACCATTTTATTACAACTGTGCAAAATGCAGCTTGGCACTCAACACCTAAGGTTACAAATGTGGTAAGTGAAGATGGAAATATTCCCAATGCAATACTTGAGCTCATACGGCAGAAGAGAAGGGCAAGATCGAAATGGCACAGGACGCACAATCCTGCTGATAAAACGATCTGTAACAGACTAGCCAACACCATAAAGAACAAACTAAAATTGTTAAAGCAAGAAACGTTTCAACACTACTTAACTTCGCTGTCCCGTGCAGACAACAGTATCTGGAAAATTTCAAAAGCTAACAAAAGCCCACAGGTTGTAAATCCACCATTAAGAAACCCAAATAATAAATGGGGCAGAACAGATCAATGAAAGGTTGATCTATCCGCCCGGCATTTTGTTTAAGTCTTCACTCCCTATTCCGATGTGCCTGATGATGAGATACAAACCTTCCTCCAGGCGCCACTACAAATGTCACAACCCGCCAAAAGCTTCGCCTATACTGAAGTGCTTGAAGAAATTCGGCATCTGAACAATAAGAAAGCCCCTAGATATGACTTAATCAAGGCTAAGGTGCTTACTGAATTGCCCAAAAGCAGCATACTGTTTCTACGAAATCTGTTCAATTCTATCTTACGTCTTCAATACTGGCCATTGTCGCTAAAATTTGCACAAATCATTTTAATAGTAAAACCTGGCAAACCTGTTGAAGATGTTGCACCTTACAGGCCAATAAGTTTATTGCCCCTATTGTCTAAACTCTTAGAAAAGCTTATAATTAAAAGATTATATGATAACGACATATTGGAAAATTGTATACCAGATCACCAGTTTGGACTCAGAAGGTACCATTCTACGGTACAACAATGCCATAGGGTTGTAAACATTATCAACGCGGCTTTTGATTCCAAATCCTATTGTCCTGCAGCATTTATAGACATCAAGCAAGCGTTTGATAAAGTATGACATGATGGCCTTTAACACAAGATCAAGAATCTTATGCCAAATGAGTACTACCGTCTATTTAGATCGTTGTCAGATCGTTACTTTCAAATAAAATATGGCTAACAGTATTCTGACCTCCGACCAATCAACTCTGGAGTACCTGAAGGAAGTGTCCTTAGGCCACTGCTACATATATTGTATACTGCATATGTTCCTACAACAACAGATACATACATAGGCACCTTTGCTGAGGACACAGTCCTTCTCTCTAGTCATACCAATCCTCATACAGCATTCTTAAAAGTACAAAACCATTTATTTACCCTTCAGACCTGGCTAAATAAATGGCGAATAAAAGTAAATGAAACAAAAAGCATTCACCTTAACTTTACTCTAAATCGCACCGAATGCCCATCAGTGTACATGAACAATATACCTATTCCTCAAGCAAATGAAGCCCGCTATCTAGGTCTTCATTTGGATAGGCGACTCACATGGAAGCCTCATATTCTGAAAAAAAGAAAAGAAATTGGCCTGCGAATTAAGAAAATGTACTGGTCGCTAGGCAGAAAGTCCTGCCTCTCCCTAAAAAACAAAATCCTGCTCTATAAAGCAATAATAAAACCCATATGGACTTATGGCATTGAGCTTTGGGGTTGCTCCTGTAAGTCCAATGTTAACATCATTCCACGTGTACAGTCCAAGACCCTAAGAATGCTTGTAAATGCTCCGTGGTATGTCAGCAACTTGACACTGCATACTGACGTAGACATAACAACGGTAGAAGAAGAGCGAACAAACAGAAGTAACAAACACTTTCTGCGACTACAAGTCCAACCAAACTTTTTTGAATCCAACCTACAACAGGATCCTCCACCAAGAAGACTAAAAAAGGAGACTAGCTCGTCTGTAACGGGATAACATCGCTGGATGGATTTCCCTCTCACGTCAATAATGTCATCATATTAACTCATAGAACATTTATTATAATTGGTTCTGATTGTTAATTTGCCGTTAAACCAATAAAAAAATATTCAAAAATTGTTTTAAAACATCACAATATTTTATTATGGATTATACAATATAATTATTTCTTTTGTAGGGTAATGGTATGAAAAGAAATGCTTTACCGTAATATTAAATAAATAATTAAGTATTGAAACTTATTCTTAAGAAAATACACTTTGTAGGTGCCATATTATATGAAAGTAGTTAAGCTACTACTGCTGCTACTGCTGCTGCTGCTGCTCTGACTACCACTGTTACCATTACTGTCTGACCAACTACTGCTACTGCTGCTACTACTAGTGCTGATTTCGCTTTCGTGGGCGTAGGGATCGCTGTAATAGCCATCGCTACCATTATTTCTACCGCTTGCAGCAATCAACTGAGGCGACGAAATTACAGACGACTTTTCTCCGGCATATAGAACAGTTCCTAGAAAAAAAACAGAGAAGACATAGAGAGCGATTCCTTTATTAAAACAAAACATAAATACTATATATTAAATTAAATTATATTTATTTTGTCTCTGAAAATCCAGGAGATTGAAACATTACAAACAATAAATAGTCAAATATGGTTCGGTTCTAATGGCTTACCATGGAAGTCGATACATTCTACAGTTGTTATCCATTCCGTGTGATCAGGGCTTGACCTGCTGTTGGTATTGCAACGTACTGTACCGACAGGGCAGACAACATCGTAACACTGGGTTATATCACTATAGGATGAAGAAGATGAAGGTTTCGAGGTTTCTGGAAATAATTAACAGCGTAAAAACTTGTAACGCTTATAGCGAATTTAAATAAAGGAGAAGCTTCCACCAGTTCTAATTCGTAGAAATTTCTGAATCCCTAGTTATATAAAATCGGATTCTAAGTATTTAATAACTAAGCGAATTGTAATAGATATGCAGGACCATTAAGTATTTTTAATTGCTATGCATTGTTTGTAGATACTTATGGTACCACTTGTATATTCAATAAGTAAATATGCTTTTAGAGCTTACCATGAACTGCTATCACCTGCGCTTCGGCATAAAAAGCACAACAAATAACAGCAATTGCAACTACAGCGTTCATTGTGGATATGTAAGTAAGAAAAATTAATTTCAGGAATGAACAATACAAAATAAACGATTGATCTACAATGGTTTGATTTGAAGCGATGCTTGAATTTATATGCACCAAATTGATAATATAACTTATGGAATGGCCCTCAAAAATTTACATGAGTTAAAAACCTATTTGGGTATGCGGGTATTCACATGATACTTTCAGGAAGATTAACGCAAATTATGAAATGAAAATATAACCTCCGACATTTGATAATTTAGTTTTTAGGAAGATAAATTTGTTGCTCTAATAATAGTTGCTTGAAATCGTTAAAAATTTAGTTATCGCAGTTAAATATATTTTCCAACGACAAACACAAAGAAACAGTATTCAGTAGTAAACAAACAACATGCGATCTTATGAATCAGTAATGTTGGAGAATTTCTGGAAAATCCAAGAAGGATTTCTGTCTTTTGGTTTGTGTTATTTTATGCAAATTGAGGATAGGATGTTTAGGAAAGCGCAAAATCCCCAACTACTCGGTAGTAAACTGCCCCAGGTCATAAGCAATGAAAGCAACACTTAGGAGATTTACCGTAATGCACTGCTAGGATGAGTAAAAATATTACATAATTTGTGATCTAGGTGGCGCTACTTTACTAAAATCGTTGCTAAGTTTTTTTAAGTAAGCGAAGTGAATATTATACGGAAACTAAAAAGTATTGAGTGTTGCGTAAAATTTTATCTGGGCGTTACAAGATCAGGTAAAATTACGTTTACGAGCATTCTGAGATGCGTTGAGCCCGAAGTTTATCGCATCAATTTTCAAAACATTTGAAAATACATAGTCATGATAGTAGAAATCTGAAAACAGATAAGGAGCAAACATAAAAGAAATACATTTGAATGACGAGGTACAAAATATTAACTTTAATTCTTCTTCGTGTGCTTATCCGTTCCGGATGTTGACTAACATCATTACGCACTTAAAATAGAAACAAATAAAAATATGTTAATAATAAAATACGAACTTTAGAACTTAACTTATTTTTAGAGTTTCTGATGAATTTGGATTCCCACATTGTTCGTTTTTACAAACGTACCGAATAATAAATTGTCTGCCTCCTTTACACGGTTCATTGATGTTTAAGAAACGTGGGCATTGCACGATTGACTAATTTACACTAGGTAAATTATATAAAGTGGCGAGTATATCTAAATTACGTTTTAGAATCAGTATTACAATAAAACTAGCAGTCATAAGTTTCCGTAAATGAATATATCATTAGTGCGATTTGCATGAAAATTGGATATATTTTTAAAGGAGGTTTCACATACACTGCACTTGTATTTAAAACGTCTGCTCAGCAAGTCTTAAAGTCCTGGGCGACTATATATTATACATCGCCTATCTGTAAATGTTTTTTCCTGAGTAACCATTTTACTGTAATATAATTCATAATCATTTTTCTGTTTTACTTTAAACTGAACTTTTATGTTTTTTTTTTCTATTGGCTTTTTTATATTTTATCATCCTATTTAATTTACAATCTATACAATGCACATTTAGCAAACGGTATAAAAATATACATAACATGTAGAAGATTGCCCAGTGGCAAACCGCTGTTACAAATGGATTATGTCGGTTGTGTGTTTTAGGACAACATACTTACATACTAAATCTTAAACTAGCACTAACGAAGACATGCATATCAAAATCTGGTAGACAGATCATTGGGTAGGTGTCGTTGCAACCTTCTGTTGACTATGGGCTGATTTAGAAGATTCACTGCTAGGTCGTTGGGATGGGCATGTAGTAGAGCACTGTACTGGAGATTATATTGTCGTATTTCTTCTTTGAGCGTTGGGATTTGGAGGTCTCTTCTGATGACTGCATTGGACACAAACCAAGGCGCGTTGTGATGTGATTTTCAAATTTGCCGCTACACTTTATTAATTCCGTAATTTGTTTGCCGCTTCGTAGGAATGAATATCGCCATTTTAATTGAATTCTTATTTTGGGTTACCATTTCTGTATTTTGTTTTGTCTTTCGAAGTTCGAGATATGTTAACAGTTTCTTTGTGTTAAAATCGCAAGCTCTTGTTTTTCCGCGTTTGACCTGTGACTGTTCCGAGAATTCACGTGTCATGAGATTCTTTCTAGAACATTCCAGAACCTTCTAGAACTTCTTGCGTAACATTTAGTAATGTGGCGTAGCCTTTTGAGGGGGGGTGCTGATTCCCGTTACGTTTTGAATTCAGTCGGCATTAGATCTCCGCCGGACTCCGGTCTTCAAAAATAACATCAATCAAGGGCCGTAAATGTTTATCGAGTGACAGTCAGACTCTCGAGACCGACGGTCGTAACGTTGCATATTGGTTCCTTCTTCATCGCGGCGCTGTTGCTATCCTGTTTTGCCGTACTGTTTTGTTTGTTGTAGAGCAAAAGTAAATCGACTTAATCGTCGGATATATACATAAGCGATAGCAAAAATTACGCCTTGGTGTTGGACAATTAAAGATATAATTGCTCCTGTCGAATTCAGTTCGGATCTATGCGAAGTGAAAGGGAAATAAATAAATCATCGTACAAGTGTTTTGCTGGAATTTGGTTCGTCCCGTCGTTCTCGGGGATTTCTCTTCTGTCAACACCTCAACTGACATCGTTAAAAGCAATTTGGCCCTCTACAGGGATGTAATACCTCGTCCCAACGCTGCTCCGAAGTACGTTGCCTCCCTTCTCTCGGATTCGTTTCGACCCTGCATCGGGAAATCGCCAAAATTGTGCCTGCATTCGAAATTCAAGGTAAAAACTTCCAGTTTTGTGCTTTTGTGAAGCGAAACTCTACGTGCAACTTGCAAAATTCAGTATTGAATCTCTTAGTATCTGGAAGCAGGAAGCGACCGTCAGTTGCGGACTGTATTTGTTCAAAGTGTAAAGTACGAGAGAAATTTTGTGTTATACATTGTATTTTCCTGTAAACTTTACGCCGTTGACCACACAGAGTCATTTTAACATAAATATTGTGTGTGCCAACGGCGGCGAGTTTTGTTCTATGAGCGTTCAAGAATTAAGATTCTGTAATTCGAATTTTTGGTGTTAAACTTCATATTTCAACCAATATTCATATCATTATATGTGTTTTAAAGTTTGCTGTGTCTTATTGTGTCTTTTGTACTTGTTGTGTAAGGATTTTGCAAGCTTTAAATATACAGGTGAAGGCACAATTAAAGGTAGGTTCCATTCCCGTAAGCTGTCGGCTTCTCGGCCTTCCACGAGGACCTACACAATCAGCTGGATTTGGAAGGTGGTGCCCACTTATTTTGACTCGCCCTGTACACAACCAAAGATTTTCTCCTATAAGCGATTTTTACGAACTCTCCCTACTCCTCTGAGCTAAGCTGTAGGCCTTTTCCACCTATCCGATTACGAATCGTCGAAAAAGCTCGATTGGCCTGTAACAGCGTTCACTGTCATTCTCAACACTTTCGCTTGAAAACGCTCAAGTATGTCTATGTTGGATGTAGATGCTGTGTCCCAGAGTTGGATCCCGTATGACCAAATTGGCTTTAGTATAACTTTTTAAATCAGCAGTTTGTTTTCAGTGGTAAGTTTGAAAGTACGTTCAAGGAGTCAATACATCTTGGAGAGAGCAAGTCCTTGCTGTTTACGTTTAGTAAAGATGTGTTTTCTCCAGGTGAGCCTTCTATTGATACATAGCCCAAGATATTTGGCTTCTTCTTGTTGAGGCAGCTGTTGATTATTTAACTGAACAGGGGGGCGTATTTCCCTTCGTGTGGTAAACGTGACATGGATAGACTTAGTTTCATTCGTTTTTATTCTCCATATCTTTTGCCATATTTGTATTTCAGTTAGATTGGCTTGCAATATTTGAGAAGCAATATCTAGATCAGTGTCAGAAGCTAGGACTGCTGTGTCATCTGCAAAGGTTGCTGTAACGACATTTGCTGTGAAGGTAGGTCTGCTGTGTATAACAGATAGAGCAGAGGTCCTAGGACACTACCTTGCGGCACTCCAGCATTTATGGAGTAGAGTTCTGTATGCTCAGTATCAAACTTGACCAGAAAGTGTCTAGCATGGAGATAGGACTTAAGGACAATGAAATAGTTTATAGGGAGAAGGATACGTAACTTGAATAAAAAGTCAATGTGCCACACTATATCAAAGGCCTGAGATATATCCAAAAACGCTGCGGAGCAGTATTGCTTGTTTTCATAGCTTTCATTAATCTTTTGTGTGACACGATGGATTTGTTCAACAGGGGAGTGCATCTGCCTAAATCCAAATTGGTGCTCTGGGATTGATTCGTTGTTTTCAATAATTGGTTGTAGTCTGTTTAGTAATAGCTTTTCAAAAACTTTGGAAGCTATGGACAAAAGGCTTATGGGTCGATAGGATTTTAAGTCATCAGGTGATTTCCCGGGTTTTAGGATAAGAATAATCTGCGCTACTTTCCATTGCGCCGGGAAGTACCCAATGTGCAAAATAGCATTGTAGAGTTGTGTGAGATACCTTACCCCCGTGGTAGGTAGTTCCTTGAGTATTCTTCCTGTTAGCAGATCGTATCGCGGTGCTTTTCTGGGTGTAGAGTTGCAATAACTGTTTGTTACATGTTTGGTACATCGGCGATTTTAAAACATTGGATTGGCAATTCGAGTTGAAAGGGCGCTTCTAGTATTCGGACTAACTTATTTTCTTCTTCTGGTTGATTTTTTGAAGGATGTGGTTGGAAAACCTCTGTTAGGTGTTCTGCAAATGCACGCGCTTTTTCTAGTTTGTTTCTTGCCCAGATTCCGTGAAGTGTTCTGATAGGTGGGGAAGTTTTTGTGACTTGTTTTAATTTTCTGGTCGATTTCCACAGCGAATAATCAGTGGCTTCAGTGGGCTTAAGCTCTTGCAGGAATAATTGTATATATTCATTTTTGTTGTTATTCAGGAGTGCTTTGAGTTCATGCTTAGCTGCATTATATGCGCGTTTGTTGCCCGGTGTTTTTAGCCTGTGCCATTGTCTACGCAGTCTTCTTTTTTCTATGATTTTCTGCTTAATTGATGTGGGGCAGTTGTAAGCTTTGACTTTAACCGCTTGTTCTGGAATTGCATTCCAGCTCGCCCATTGTCATTGAAGAGTTTGATTGCTGATTCGACATCTTGTTCAGTTTTAAGGGTAACTTTTAGGGTTAGTTTTTCTTTTACCAGCTGTCTAAATTCGTCCCAGCCTGTACGTTTATTGCTTAGTCTAAGTTGTTTTGGCACGCCTATCGCTTCAGTGGATAAGGTAACCATGACAGGAGAGTTGTCGGATGACAGGTCAAAGCAGGACGTGGCAAGAGCAAAGTCTTGCAGAATGCCTTTTGTGATGCAAAAATCTATTAAATCAGGTATGTTGTTCTGGTCAGACGGCCAGTAAGTGGGTTCGCCTGTGGATAGATGTTTTAAGTTCTTCCTTTCGAGTGTTTTCAATAATTCACGACCTTTGGATGTTATAAGCCTGGAACCCCAGCATGTATGTTTGGCTTTATAATCCCCTCCAGCAATAAATCGTCGTCCTAGGGTGCTGTAGAAATCTTCAAAAGTTTCCTGCTTTAATGTGTATCTGGGAGGAAAGTAGACGGCCGAAATGGTTAATAGCCCGGTTGCATCTTCTGTTGCCACATTTGTGGCTTGTCTAATTTGTGCAGTAGCTGCTTAGGGAGTGATGGCTTCTAACAATCTTCTAAATATCTTCAGAACGAAAAAAGCCAGTCATATAAAACCGCACATACGTTTAAAAGTCATTGAACGACAAGCTAGAAAATTAAAAACATACAAGGCGTTCTATTTAAAAATTGAGATATTAGTAGTTTAATGTTGTTGTAAATTTGGAACATCCTCTATAATACATTTAAATTCTAAACAGTACGGCACTTATTTGAAAATGCATTAGTATAAACTTCAAAACAATTTTGAAAATTGTATGCCGTTCTTTAGATAAGTAACTGTTAAAGATAGACCTTAATTTCCTCAAAATTCAAGAGGAATTAATTATTTCCCAAACCATTAATTTTATTGAATGAGGTTATAAAGTAGGAACATCCTGTATAAGATATTTAAATTGTAAACATTACGGCACCTATCTGAAAATGTATTTGTGTAAACTGCAAAATAACTTTGAAAAATTGTATGCCATTCTTTAGATACTAACTGTTAAAGATAGACCATCATTTTTTCAAAATTTAAAAGGAAGTTAATTAATTAAAAAAACCATTAGCGATAGATATCTAAACCCCTATATTTTTTCTAAAGATAAAAATTAGAAAACCAAAAATGAAATAATATACAGAATGCTCTGTTTAAAATAAAGAAGTTGTCCATTGTGTCACTAAAACATAACACTCTGTATACTCAGCAATAATTTTAGGTTATGCACAGTAATAAAAAAGACTTGCTTGCTTGCTTATTTTGAAAGAGCGAGATCTAGGACGCGCTTTTCCGATCATCTCTATACACTTAGGCCATATGGCCCATTGTACACCCTAACTAAGAATTTTGCCTATCTCCAAGCTGCTACAATAAAGACATTAGGAAACAAAATCGTACTATTATGTTACCATTGCCACCCTGTATATTAGGTAAAAGCTGGGACAGTATCCAGTGGCGGCTCGCTGCTGAAAAAATGGGTGAAGAGCTATTATAATAACCCTAATAATAACAAATAGAAAAAATATAAGTCAATCTCAACTTACCTAGTTTTTGTAGACCAAGTCTATTCTTCTGTCCTTTAATGTAGCAAAATTATTTATTATGCCTTCGAAAAATGGTTGACTTTTTATTAATTCTAATAAGACTTCTTTTTGAATCGAAATATTTGCCAAAGAAGAAAGCTTATCTTGAGGTACTGCATTTCTTAAGTACGTTTTTATTCGTTTAAAGCAAGAAAAACTTTTTTCCACTGATGCACTTGTCGACGGAATAGTTAATATGACGCAAAACAATTTGTAGGCTTCGGTAAAAATTGCTTTGCTCTCATTGAGATTTTCTAGTAATTCTTGGGTCTGTAGATTGCGTTAACTTTCATCGGTATAAAGACGATTTAATTCGTTTTGAAGTCGTTGACTTTTGTAAATATTTTGCCATAAATTTGACCTAAATTTTCAAATGCTTTAGACGGAAAACAGGAATTATATTGTTTGTATTACCTATTTCGCAGTATCAGCCAAAGACATGAATTGTAACTTAGCGCAGTCTTGAAACCTTACTTCCGTTTCCATTACAATGTGATCCAGTACTTCATAAAACAAAATTCTATATTTTCCTCTAATGTCACTATTTGTAAGGCTAGCGTATTCCCGCTTAGGGCGCTTAGAAATATCTATTTCTTTAGTCTTTTCGACGAGTGTTTCAAAGAAATCGTCATTGCTTTGCCTCTTTAATAGTTCAATAGTTATAGTTATTTATTTTTGTAACACAAAAATTAATATCGTATGAATTTTTTGGGGAACTTCAAATAATATGTCAGTGAGAGAGAAAATATCATTAAATACTACAGCTAAAAATGTGAGTTCAAAATTGTTGAAATCGTATAAAAACCGATGGTCAAACCCGAACATGCAGTTCGGCGGCTGATTGCTACTGAACTCGTCACTTGCGCGATTCGCCGTCAACCAATTGTAGATATTGATGTAAGCGTTACCATGGCAACGGAGGTATAAGTGCAGAGTTAAAGTTGCTGTTTTATTTAATGTAAACCCAACATCTAAATATTCCTCTAGATACTACACTGCCGTCTACTGCAACTGTTGTACCTTACGTTTTTATCGGAGATGAAATCTTGACTGTTGCTGGCATTCAAAATAACAGCAGGAATATGCAATATAACTATATCAGCAGAGAAAACCAAAAGCTTCGTTATATCGAAAGAGCCCCGAAGGCACAAGTTTGTTCTTGACAAACAAAGCATTGAGCAAGTGATGTCATTTGCTTACCTGGGAACACAAGGCAGGGTAGGCGAATAGAAGAAGTAACTGATCAAGTAATCAAAGGCACTGCCGTATCGGGATGCCTCGAAGTTCTTATAAGGTGAAATCAGTTCCTAAATACAGAAAGTAATCTGTGAGTACATAAAACGTGTATACGACCTATAATAGCGTATGCAGCTGAAACGCGTGCTGATAATTTTAAAATGGAATTCCTATTGTGAACAGCTGAAATAAAAACATTATGTACAACAACTGGAAAGACGTCTTCGCGTAAGGAACAGGGTACGAAGTCAACCCGTCAGACAAATATGCCAAATCCAAGACGTGGTACGATGGGTAAGACAACGCAGGCGATACTTGAACCGACACATCAGTAGGATGGACAACGATCGACTTTATCGAATAGCAAAAGACGGAAAATCCCACGGAAAGAGGCTTCCGGGAAGATCGTTCAAAAGTTGTAAAAAAAGTTGACAATCCACATCAGTTGATGGCCTAAATCAAGTTCTATTAACCTTCCTTCGTTTTCATTTATGGTCTCTTCTCCAAATATTCCTTCTCTCATAAATTTGGTTTTACAAGTATGGGGTGCTGACCGCTTAGCTTAATCTACAAACTCGGGGACCGGGAGCTTTTGTGAATCATTTGCATATCAAATTCCAAAACAGCAGATGCTTATCTAAATTTTTAAAGTGTGCGACGTATAAGACAATTTAAACTGGCAGGTAACAAATGATTTCTATTAATAACAAAATAGACAGATTGCCTTTAAGCATAATTAAAATAAGTTTAGATAGGTAAGTTAAACGGCGGGCGGCGTAATAGAATTTGTATGGTTTGAGGCAATGCTATTACTTTTTCCCACAACCGTTGCAAGCGCTGGTGACAAAGTTTTTCTTATGTTCGCCACGTGCGTCATTGGTTTCTAACCTCACAATCTTAACTCATTTCAGTCAAGTGCGCTTGTCGGTTGTTGTTTGTTTTTCTAAATTAAAAAAATCAGTCCTGGTCAGGACTAAGATGGATTCCATTAACATAATTTATAAAAATAAATACCGTATCCGAAGTTGTGAAGATAGTACAAGCAAGAGGCACCGCTTCCCCAAGGATTTGGATGTATTACAAAAGTGGATTGAAAATATTAGTGATCCAAAACTTAAGCAATTAAATCCAGCTCAGATACACCAATCACTTTTTGTATGTGAAAGGCATTTTGTGCAGGAGTATTTGGCACCGGGGACCAAAAGAGGGCTTCGTAAAGACGCAGTGCCCACACTTTGTTCATCAGGTATTACATCTGTTTTTTTTGTAATCTAATTTAGCAAATCGGCAATGGTATAAGTCTTCTCATTATGTTTTTAGATCTGCAGGTGGAGAATGAGTTGACTAAGTTTTTAGAAGTTGATAGTCAACTACAATCACAACCTGCTGAAAAGGAGGAATGTGACAATTTTGTTCTACATGCTAGCACGTGCCAGTTGCCTGACATTTTGCCTCCTATTATAATATTTTAATTATATTATAATGCTAGTACTATTGTATTATTTCAATATATCTTTAAAACTAAAATGTTTTTTATTGTACAGATTAAGGCCACAGTCCATGAAAATTTTTGATTTTATGGTGGGAATTACTAGTAAACACCACAAGTTCAAAATTCCCGCCTGCAGTTTAGTATCGCCCACAACCACTTGTGGCGCTGATTTAGTTCTCGAGAATAGCATTGCAGATTCTTATCTAAACCTACTTTATTTATGCCTTTAAGTGGTATATCTAGAGTTTCTTTACCGTGGTTTGTAATTTTCAAGATGTTCATCGACGAAAAAAAAAAGCATGGTATGTACGATGTCTACATTCACAGCAATGGAAATTCTGATTCAGCGTTTGAAAAGTTTGCATCCACACAGAGACAGCTACCCCACTGAACAATGTTTGCAATTATTTCAAGAAATTTGGCTGTTTGTGGCAAGTATATTCGACCGCGAGGTCCGTATAGAAATGGAAGTATTGCCAATGAAGTGAAAGTGCTGGCTCAATTAGCGGCGGATCTAGAAAATTCCAGCCGAAGAATTTCTCAAGAGTGTGTTATTGATAATTCATATGTGAGGACAATCATCAAAAAACATAAGTACTATGATTATAGATTTACACCTGTAAAAGTCGTCATCTTGGTGATGCTAATACAAGATTGGATTTTTAGTATTAGTTTTGTGAAAAATTTCAGCAAGATCCACATTTTTCCAGGAAAAGACTATGGACTGGTGAGCCTTTATTTACAAATTCGGGAATGTTTAAGACGAAAAATCATCGATACTATGCAACAGAGAATCCCCGTTTAATAAGAGCGACTAGGCCGCAATATTTCAATATGCTCTGAGCGACCTTTTAAATAATGCGTTCTGGGTCCATTCTTTATCGATGGACATTTAGATGGGCCTCGATATTTGCATTTTTTGCAAACAAATATAGAAGATGTGCTAGACGAATTGCCATTGTTAACCATTCAAAAACATACGAGTGGTTCGAAATCACCCCCCAACCCGCCAAAACCACGCCAAAGAAAAGAAGTTTCTGCTATCTATACTGAAAGGTGTAAGTATTTAAAAAAAACCTGCTTCAGGGTACCTCCTTTGTGGCGTTGTAATTTCTTAACGAAGCTGTTATACCATAAGTTCATTGCAATAACCTTGACTGTTATTTACTTTTCTACCTCTTAGGGTATAAAACATACTCTCCACAATGAAAATACATATCATAGTACACTAGCCTGTAATATATAGGAGTAACATCAGTGGATGATTACCTCCTTCAATGTCTTGTACCCTAACACCTCATTTGCTTAATACTCAGCCAGAGTAGATGTAAAACTCAATTGATGTCAATAAAAAAAAAGAACGGTTATGTCGCCACTCTGTATAGCACAACATATGTTTGAAAATAATTTGAAAAACAATATCTATTAATGTTCAGCTGTCAAATGCAAAATACTTCTTGAGCGAGTCGTTTAAGAGTAAGGAAATTTATCGAAAAATGATAATATAGAAACGATTTGCTGTTCTATTCAATTAAGTTCTTGCAAGGTTTATCAAGATTAAAATTACGCTTATTACCATTTAGTGTTTATTTATAAAAATTTCCTTAGAGGTTGAATATTTTATTATACTTTATACAACATACTTCATTTTTTTTTTGCCGATGATATGGAAATGAATGCTTTACTATTATATTACATAAATAATTAAAAGATATTGAAACTTAACATTAAGAAATTATAAGTTGTAGGTGTCGTATTATATGAAATTGCCGGAATTATCGCTGTCGTCAGTAGTGACTGTAGTTGAGCTACTACTGCTGCTACTGCTGCTGCTGCTGCTCTCACTACCACTGTTACCATTACTGTCTGACCAACTACTGCTACTGCTGCTGCTACTACTGCTGCTTTCGCTTTCGTGTGTGTAGGTATCACTGTAATAACCATCGCTACCATTATTCTTACCGCCTCCAGCAATCAACTGAGGCGACGAAATTACAGATGTCTTTTCTCCAGCATAGAGAACAGTTCCTAGAAAAAAAAGTGAAAACTTGTAAAAAGCGATCTCATTATTCAAACAAAATAAAAATACTTTGCATTAAATTAAATCATACTTCTGATTTAAATAAATAATATGTTTGATTAACCATGAGATTGAAACATTACAAAGAATATATAGTCAAATATGGTTCGGTTTTAATGGCTTACCATGGAAGTCGATACATTCCACAGTTGTTATCCATTCTGTGTGATCGGGGCTTGACCTGCTGTTGGTATTGCAACGTACTGTACCGACAGGACAGACGACATCGTAACACTGGGTTATATCACTATAGGATGAAGAAGTTGAAGGTTTCGAGGTTTCTGAAAATAATTAATGAAATGAAAATTTGTGCTCCTAGCGAGTTTGAAAAACGAAGATGATGATTTTTGCCAAATGGTTTAGTATTTATTTTAGTAGCAAATTATTATATTAATTCTGATACCTGACCTAATTTTTATATCTTTCTAATTCGCTAATTACATAAAAGCGGATGATAACTATTGAATAACTAAGTGAATGTTAATATATATTCAGTTCCATTGCGTACCTTTAATTACTATGCAGACACTAATAATACTTTGTAATCAAACAGTAAAATTTAATACTTACCATGAATTGCTATCACCTGCGCTTTGACATAGAAAGCACAACAAATAACAGCAATTGCAACTACAGTATTCATTGTGGACGTGTAAATATGCAATAGTTTAAGAATGAATAATACAAGATCAAGGATTGTTCGACAATGGCTTAATCTGAAGCGGGTCTGAATTTATAGGCACGTAATTGATAACCTAATTTATGGAAACGCCATAAAAAAATTTACAATCCTGCGGGTATTCACTCAATACTTACAGGAAGATCAATGCAAATGAAACTAAGGATGACCTTTGACACTTGGCGATTGAGTTCTTAAACTGATAATTTTGCTACTATAATAACAGTTGCTTGAAAAAATATAGATATCGGGTAATCGCGGTTATACATATTTGCCAATATAAAAAAAGTGCAGTCGTCATTAAGCAAGCTTTACCTAGAATATTATGAATTAATAACACTGCTGTTTATTTTAAAGAAACTAACAAGGTTATCTTGAAACTAATTTCTAAATTTTAGTTGATTTATTGTAAATAGTAGATAAACAAATATAGCAAAAAGATTCGCTAATATTCTATATTTAAGTTATATTAAACGTAAAGCAACAATTAGAACAGTTACTAACTTACTAAACTTATAGAATACTTTATTTCAACATTTTTAATTTCTGGAGAATCTTGGTTTTCTTCTGTTTTTGGACTAATAACGCCTATATCACTATTAACTTCCACATCCTGCCCCTCATTCTGGAGGTGTAGCTGTATCGTAGATCTTGTAAAAGGTGTTTCAAAATGAGCGCAAGATTTAATTTATCAATAAAACACATAATTTACTCGAAAATTGCAAATATTTTAATTTTAATATGAAGTATACATATGGCTATTATGTGTGGAAGAGAACATCCAACAAATGGCCGCCACGGCTCTGCTGGCACATTCTTGCTCTTTTAGAGAAGTTGCTGATTACACTGTTGCACATTTGCCCCTGAGTTTCGCCAATGACACGTCGAATTTCTTCCTTTAGCTCAGGCATTGTGGTTGATTGGTTGACATTGCGGCGGGGTTGCTAGATCCCCAACCGGGCGCCTCCCCAGGTGGCGGATAGGGGAAAACTCACTAGATATAGTGGGTACCGGGGAAATAAAGTAACCGGGGCGGACCAAAACTAGCAAGGAAACAACGGCCAATCTTGGATTGATGAGTCCTAAACACCCTGCTGACAGGCAGCAGTGTCAGCAGTACCAAAATGAGGCTACCGAGGGATTTCTTAGTTAAAGCCTCATTACTGGAAACCTATGGGCGCTTGCTGAATCAGCTCTAACGGCCATGGCACTGCGGCGCAGAAAGTAAGGAGAAACTACTGCGCTATGTTTCTTAAGATAGAACAATTATAGCAAATCAAAGAATTGATACGGCCCCTAGTCCGTTGCAGGCCTTAAATGGTCAAGGGGTGGTAAGAATCCCCACGAAGAAAAACGAGAATTACAATGAGAAATACAATAAATATTTGTATGTAGTAAATCGAAGCGAAGACACAATCAAAATCGGTACCTGGAATGCTCAAAGTATGTATATGATAGGTAAATCCCACAACATTGCACAAGATATGGAAAGGCTTAATATCGACATTCTGGGGTTGAGTGAAGTGAGGTGGCCTGGAAACGGAACCAGCAAAATCAAAGATAACACTCTATATTACGCAGGCAATGTAACGGCGAGGCACTTGAATGGAGTTGGAATTATGGTCAACAAAAAGATTAACAAATCCGTAATAAACTTCGTGCCATTTTCAGATCGAATAATGTTATTACAGATAAGAGTAAAGCCCTAAAATGTAAATATTATACAGATATATGCCTCAACAGCCGATAAACCTGATGTAGAAGTAGAATAGTTTTATGCCCAATTAAAACAACTAAGAAAACAGACTAAAAAGGATGAAGTCAATATCATAATGGGAGAGTTTAACGCCAAGATTGGAAGAGGCAGAGTAGAGGATATAGTAGGAGAATATGGCTTGGGTGAGCAAAATACCAGAGGTGAAGCATTAATACAGTTCTGTCAAGAGGAAAAATGACTGTTTCCAACACGTGGTTTAAGTTACCACCCAGGAGGCTATACACATGGACCTCTCCCCAACATAACGAAAACCATATTGTAAGAAATCAAATAGACTATATCCTAATAGAGAAGAGATACAAAAATGGATTAAACAGCGTCAGAACGTATCCTGGTGCCGACGTGCGATCCGATCACAACCCGGTAGTAGGAAAACTCAAGGTAAAATTGAAAAAGTTTAAAAAGAAAGTCGTAAAGAAACTAAATTTAGAAATCATGAAGGATCCCGTAACACGAGAAAAAGCGAAACAGACTATAAACGAAAAGCTAGAAATGGCCACACAACATCAATCACCAGACAATATAAATGAAGTGGAAAGTACATGGGACAAAATAAAACCCTTTCTAACAGCTACTCAAAACAGTATACTATACTAGAAAACAACAATATAATGAATAAAAAGAGACCGTGGATCACGGCAGAAATATTAAGAAGAAAGAAGAACATTTAAAAATTTAAACGTTGAAAGATACAAACAAGTACAATGCGTCATTCAAAGGAAGATCCGAGAAGCTGAAGAACATTGGATGAACGAGAGGTGCAATGAAATAGAAGAAGCACAAGGGAAACACGATAACTTCAATGTGCACAAGATGGCCAGAGAGGCTTTGGTGAAAATTTAATAGAAGACCACATAACAAGCTATTGAATAAGCAAAATCAACTTATTAGGACTGAATTAGAACTAAAAGAGGCATGAAAGGAGTACGTAAGAGAGATGTATAGTGATGAAAGGATAGAAGAGGAAGAATTTGGCTCATCCGATCATGGACCAGATATTATAAAATCAGAAGTAATCAGAGCATTCAAGACCACAAAAAAAGGAAAAGCGGCGGGGCCAGACGGAGTATATGGAGATTTCCTTAAACCCGTAGAAGAAGATAACATCGGAATATTTGTACAACTTTTTTACTATATACAGAACAGGGGTCTTGCCCAGTGACTGGTAGGAGTCAATTTTCATTCCCATACCAAAAACAGCAAATGCTAACAAATGCTATCAGTCTCGACTAATTAGTCTAATGAGTAATGTGTTAAAGCTCTTCTTAAAGATCTTGCAACAGCGTATATATAGAAAATGCGAGGCCGATCTCGACGATTCACAGTTCGGCTTCCGACAAGGAATGGGAACACGAGAAGCACTTTATAGTCTCAACATCTTACTACAAAAATATAGAGCGAGCAAAAAAATGTGTACGCCTGTTTCATCGATTATCAAAATGCTTGCGACAATGTCAAACACAACACATTAATTAAAATATTACAATCAGAAGGACTAGACGAAGAAGACGTAAACTTAATTCGAAATCTATATTGGCAACAAACTGTAACAGTGAGAACCGAAGACGAGAGCTCGGAAAAGACCTTAATAAAAAAGGGAGTGAGGCAGAGATACGTCCTGTCACCACTGCTTTTTAATATATATTCAGAGGAAATCTTTCAGAGGGCACTACAAGATACTAATGACGGCATTAAAGTTAAAGGCGAAATATTAAACAACCTGAGATATGCGGACGACACGGTAGTGTTTTCGGATAGTCCAGAAGGATTACAACGTTTAATGGATGCAATCGTAGCGGAAGGAGAGGCCGTGGGTTTAAAATTAAACATCAGAAGAACAAAGATAATGATATTTAGTAAAAATCCGAATGTCCTAGCCGATATTGTAGTAGACGGCACACGCATTGAAAGAGTTCCTAGATTTAAATACCTTGGATGCTGGCTAACAGAAGACTTAGAACCTGATTTAGAGGTACGAACTCGAACAGAGATAGCGAGAACAACCTTCATGAACATGCAGAAGTTGTTAATAAATCGTTTCGTTCAATGTTATACATATTCAACGTTGCTCTACGGTGTAGAGACATGGACTATGAGAAAGAATATAGAAAATAAACTACAGGCATTTGAGTTCTGGATATTCCGACGCATGCTTCGTATATCATGGATGGATCATGTCACAAACGAAGAAGTATTAAGAAGAATGGGAAGGGACAGAGAACTATTAGGTACGGTAGAAAAACGAAAAACATCTTACCTTGGACACGTTTACCGTATCAACAAATACAAACTTTTACAACTACTTATGGAAGGAAAAATAGAAGGGAAGAGACGACCAGGTAGAAGGAAGTACTCGTGGCTCAAGAACATTCGAGATTGGATAGGAATGAACAGCAATTCAATAATAAGAAGAGCCAAGAACACACACGATTTTGCCCAAATTGTTGCCAACCTTCAATGATGAAGACGGCACCGCTAAGAAGAAGAAGAAGGTTGACATAGATGGAAGACTTGACAAAGCCCCATAGGAAGAAGTCGCATGGCGTTAGATCGCACGATCTTGGTGGCCAATTCTGGCCGATAGTGCGTGAGATTACACGGTCAGGGAATCTCTCATGCAACAACTGCATTGTCTCTTGCGCAGTGTTGCCCCGTCCTGCTGGCCTTGCCGCATCTCGTCTAAATCCATACCGACCAATGCAGGCCACAAAAACTCCGTTATCATATTGCGATAATGTTCACCATTCACTGTTACTGCATTGCCGGCGTCGTCCTCGAAAAAGTATGGCCCAACCACTCCTCCAGCTTAAAATCCGTACCAAACGGTAACTCGTTGTGGATGCATTGCTTTCTGATGAACAACATGTGGATTCTCTGCTCCTCAAATCCGACTGTTTTGTGTGTTTACGTACCCATTCAAGTAGAAGTGCGCCTCATCGATAAAGACAAATTTTTTAACAAAGTGAGCGTCCATTCTTTGGTTTTCCAACACTCAGTTGACAAAGGTACGGCGTTGTGTATGATCACCTGGTTTAAGTTCTTGAGTCAATTGAACTTTATAAGGTTGCAGATGGAGATCTTCCTTTAAAATTCTCTGCAAACTGCTTGTCGAAATGGCCAGTTGTTGCGAATTGCGGCGGATCGATGTGCCTGGATTTTCACCAATACTTGCAGTAACTAAGGCAATATTGTCAATGGACCGGCCTGACCCTGAAAAATTTTAATATTCTGAATAGTTTAGAAATTATTCTAAAAAAACTGAAAATCGCTATTTTTTTACAGCCAAATATCTTTGTTTTTTTTTCTCATTCATTCATACTACCGTCGCACCCCCCCCCGGAACCGCTTTCGCATTGCTTCAGGGGTGTGCGGGCGTCCCTTACACACTAAACATTCATGCAACATGCACCCTAAACTTAACTAAGCGAAATGCGGTCGCCCCAGCTGAGATTCGAATGCCCCAGTGGATCGACTAAAATTCGCCGTGGCCTCGAGTGGCAACGCGTTCCCGCACTAGACCACCGAGGCCCCTACAGTCAAATATCTACGTAATTCCAAAATATCTGAATAAATGTTTCATGTAAAAGTTAGTTGATTTGATTAGGCACAGTTGTCAATGATGTGGAAGTAGAAATCAAAATGGCGGTTTTCTAGATACTGAAATTTGCTTATAATTAAATTGACAGGTTATTTTTGTGATTAATTCACTGTAAGGTTCAACAATGTTTTAGCGAATAGGCCATACGTTGGTGAAGACGCTGTGGTAGTTTCGTCGACATAGATAAACATTATATATTTACAACTTGTACAGTGTATTGCATTTACGAGGGGAGTTTTTTTATGTTATCTACCTAAGTATGAAGGAAACAAGTTAGAGAACAAACAAAATTTTATTTTTCAAAATACGAACCATTAACACTTACAAACGTATTCCAACGTCTTTCTAATAACGCTATGCCGTCGAAAAAAATTCTTTTGATAATTCTGCAAAATACGACTCCACAGAGTTTTTCAGGTCTTCATTCGGCAAAAAGCAACGCCCTCTCAAGCGTTTCTTGAGCTTGGAAAGAGATAGTAGTCACAGGGGGCGAGGTCGAGACTGTATGGTGGATGTTGTAATTTCTCAAAGCCGCATTCATCAGTTGCTTCTTTAACGATTCGTGATTTATGCTCCCTGCAGTTATGCAGAAGCACAGCATTCTGTGCAAAATTGTGAGGTCTTTTCTCGCGTATAGCTGCTTTCAAATTGATTATTGTTTGTTGGTAGGCATTCCCTGTTATTGTAGACCCCGTTGGCATATACGCAACCCATGAAATCCCTTCAGCATCCCAGAAAACTGTGCGGAATACCTACTACATTATATAACAACTTCCGACTTTAACGTACACTCCTTTGTCCGAATTTGTCCGTTATATCGAGGTTTTACTGTATGCTGAATAAAAGTCAAATCCTATTCTACATTATTGTGCCTCCTCCTATATGTAAAGCTTGCAAACTTCATGCACACAATGATAAAAATATACTAAAATAAAAGATGTGGTAAATTTCAAGACTAATATAATTCAACTTCTTTTAGATTACTGACATGGTACAAAAAATATAACGATTACATTGAAAATGGTAATATTTATGGTCAATTAATACAAGATTTTCTTGGAACGTTCGAACTGGAAAAGGTTCGCCGTCAGTGGCTAGCGATATGTAATTTCTTAGAACAGATCTACGCAGCCAGTGGCGTCGGAGTTTACAATTTAATACAGTTTATAAATACACTTTACAGTTAACCAAAAGAAGAAAACACAACTGGCGACTGAAGGTCGCTTTACGTCGCATTTAAATAAAGGTTCAGCACTTGAAACTTGAAAATTAAGCTCGAAAAAAGTTTTCAGCACACAATTAGAATTTCTATTACCCTAATGTTGTTCGGTAGGGAGCAGAGAGAGGCACAACTGGGGGGTGTTCCTAAGATCTACAGTAAGCGGGAATAATCCGCTGGTACGCCCCTGAAGATTGGATCGAATGGAGATAACGCCACGATCAGGGCTTTTTCGACGACAGAGAAGAATCGGGAACTTCAGATGTCAAGATCTCCGCCGCTGTATGGGAGGATCACCTAAAACAGCTCGAAAAACAGTACTTCCACGGGTATGATAGCTTTTATCCGACATAAGTCGAGAAAACAATTTCAGTAATATTTTTAATCCTACACAAGTCGAAGATTATTTTGCCTAACGTAAGAAACGAAACGATAACTCAATTAGCAGAAGAGCTGCGACACAATGCGGTATCCAAAAAAAAACAAGACGTCAGTTCACTCCCAAAGCCTAGTGTCCACTCTTTTTCTTAATTTATTAACGGTCCCCGCTATGCTATCGGGCGATCGGGCAGAGCAAAGATGGAAAGCCGACTGAAGAGGAAACGCAACGCGAATATACATCGGTAAAAATATTACACCACACCGCGAAATATGGTGCAATAGTTCTAGAACAAATTCTTACACGTGTGATTTCCGAGAAACGTAACATCTCCAGGGCCAATGCCGCTGACAAATGGGGCTCTAAGAATTTCCTTTGGCTGGTGTTAACAGACTAAATAAACATGTCAAGCGTTCGATTAAGTTTCGAAAGTGGCCGTCCATAAATTTATTTTTCAGAAATAATGAAAATTGTAATCAACATAAGAACGGCAATTAAAATAGAATTTTAATTGCTATGAAGCGGCAAAACTAAACGAACATAACAAACACGTAAGGATTTAGCTGTGTCCTGCTTAACATAAGCAGTTCTTTGGCTCTGTTTATGCTAGATCCTTTAATAAATGCCTTGCTATGGGTTAACCCTGGTCTGTTGGTCCAGTAAACGTTATGTTGGTTGCAAATCCATTCACTGATAAAGTTACGGATTGCATTTCTTGATACGCCCATTGCAGTTTCAGGACCGTAGTAGGGCCTTGTTGACCCCTGCCTTGCAAGTTTATCTGCTTTTTCGTTACCCTCGATCCCGCAGTGGGCCGGAACCCAGAACAGTCTCACTCTGCCCTGCCAGATTATTGAGTTCTTTGTAGCATTCCCAAACCAGTCTGGATGAAACCTTAAAGTTTTAGAGTGCTTTCAGGGCTGTCCGATAAAATATAGATACGCCTACCTGCATAGGTCCTTCTATAGTTTTCTCGCGCACATTTTAGTATCGCGTATATTTCCGTATGAAAAGTCCAAATTATTGGATCGATCTTTACGAATTTGGGATGGCGAGGCAATTCAACACATTTTTGGTATCAATTTTCCCGAACAATGATTTTCCAAAATAGCGCTGAGGAATTCCATAGAGAGATTGAATACTTTCTGCAGAACTTTGTAGCTTCGGAACTAAGGTCACTATGATTTTTTAAAAATTCTCACTGTGTGTCTGTGTTCTCAAAATCTACTTACCAAATTGACTTAAATTGTAAAGGTTTTATAATTAGGTAACTAAATCATATACTTTTTAATACTTCCGATGGATTTAATTACTTTCGATGAAGAGATAGAGAGGATAAAGACCTAGAATATTGTTTTCCTTTATCGATTAGAATTATAGCGCGAGCAGAAATTTGCTGCAATAAAACAACTATGTGAATAACACCTCCCTAAAGTTTCTGACATTTAAACACAAATTTTTATTGAAAAGAGCTGTACGATTTTGATAAAACTGTGTGATTGGATAATAACCTGGTAGGCTTAAATATAGATTTTTTTAATACTGGTCAAACTTGCATCAGATGCCTTCTATACATATACGAAATTTTACATTCAGTGAACTGCTACATACATGTTTTGTAAGAAAAATATGAATGTCAGGTATCACTGTAGAGTTGTATTAAATGCAAAATAAAAGTGTCTATTGGTACATGGTACATGGTGTACGAAGCGGCCGTGGGCTAGAGGTTAGCGCGTTAGACTTCTACGCCGAAGGCCCTGGGTTCAATTCCCAGTACCGGAAAATCGGAATTTTAACGGCCGTTCTCCCTCGCAAGGCAATGGCAAACCAGCGAGGTATTCTGCCTAGTATATGCTCTCTGGAGTAGAAGTGCTTACACTTCCCGTGGTTCCAAGCCCACGTTAAGCTGTAGGTCCTCTATGTCTGTGGTACTTTATAAACGCACAACACAGGCATAGACGAGAACATCGCTACGTCTCGTAATAAATAAAGCCCTCGAAGAAGACATGGTGTACCTCTTTGGTATACCAGAAGTCATACGAACTTACTGTAAGCATTCTTTTATATTCGATGTTAATGTAGGATTGCTTTTAAAAGTCTTCTCCCACTCACCAAGAGTTATACCACTAAAAATACACCTTGCAATCCCTAGAATGAAGGCAGTTGTTTAAATTACATATTTGAGAAGCTATTCGCGCACATGGCATTACAACTACCATTGTGTTTATTTTAGCATCTAAAATAAATATTTTTCTACTTAACATTGAAAGCTCTTGTAACGTGCGATTTCTTGTGCCTGGTTGATTGGTATTTAAATTTTCAATACAGCATTTTGGATTGCATATTTTAAGCTTTTGACTAATTCAGAATTGGCCTTGTGGAAGTTTCGTGTCATCTACTCGTGTATTTCCGGTTCAGGAAATGGTGAATTTTGGGTTTTCCGTTTGACTGATAACTGTACGAGTTCTCAAAGAAGGTGCACGTGTTTTGACTTAATTTGGAAGTCGTTGTAAGACTTGGGAAGTTTTCCGATTTTAATTTTCAAGACACATTTGGGAAGTTCTTAGGCATCGATAGTGTGATGTGAGTTCCCGGGGAGTTGATCCCATTCTGTGTGCAAATCTTTTGAGTTCTTCCCCAGTTAACATCTTTTGGTAAGCATAGAAAATCCCATTTTTCTTGTTCCACTTCTAAGACTATTGAAATTATTTAGGCGAATAGGCTGGAGTTAGAACTGACAGAAATTACCAGTCATTTGTGAAAAATTAAAGAGATCCTGTGGGTTTGAGACGAGTAGACTTATCTGCCGTGCAGCGAACGCATACAACAAATGTGGATCGAGATAGCTAGATCGTAGGTGTGTCAGTTCCTTTCATATTCAATTTTTACATATAATTTCGAGGATACGAGGGGTTCCGGAAGTTATAGTTTAATAGTAAGGAATCGTAGTAAATCTTGTAATTATATACATAAATTAATAACAAGACTAAGTACACTTTAATTAGTGGGAGTTTAAATTCAATTGATTTTGCATTTTGTTAATATTGGTGATATTTTATCGAAATTCTGTTAATAATTGTTAAATGGTCAACAGTATATATAATTATTTTTCTTTTACTGATTAAATTTCAAATAGCCAGGGGGAATAGTGCGGAAGTTTTAAATCTAGATTAAGAGTGCGCCGATACTAATACCATTATATTGGTATTTTTACATCTGGGTATTTGGTTCGCGAGGCCTCGAGAAACTTAAAAATACTTAGCGGGGTTGGTCGCGAATATCATTATGGTTGGAAGCGGAATAAATGCTTCGTAGTCTAGTAATAATTTCGCATTATTGCGTTCCCTATATATTCGAAAATTTTGTTTTATTAATTTATTTAACGGAAGGTACTGTTAGCCATGATTGGTTAATTCCTGTTACATCTTTACTCATCCCTTACATATGCTTAATTATTCGAAATTATCTAAAATACATAAAATGAGCCATAAAATCATGAAAAACAATAACAAAATCTTACAGTACAATTGAATACACATAAACATATCCTCCACAAGTACGAATAACAATATAATTAATAAGAATAAAATCATAACCTCCAAAATTAATATTTTCAACTAACTTTCCTCATTTGTAACTAAATAAAATAATTCAACCAAACAAAAGTGCTTCAACACTTTCCTCAAACAACATATAAATTATTTAAAATAATACTAATATCTTGCATTACAAATTAAACTTTTCATACACATATTTACAACAATATAACCCAGTAATAATACAATTTCTATGTTCTAGGGCTCCCTCACTTGCCCAAAAGTAACCAAAACGACGCCTACTTTGCACTTAGACGTTTACATCCTCATTTCATAAGGAATATTTACCAGAACTTCAGTTACGACACTAACGAACCACATCGTAACATCCTCCGATGATCGTAAACTACCCTTTACTCTTATAAGGTATACATTTGTCAATTTTAATTAATAAAAATTTATAAACAACATTTTTATCATGATAATCAAACTAATTACAGACAATTTAGGTAAAATATTGATTCCTATTATCAAAATAGTATCCTTTCATACATGTGTAAGGCATTACGAAGCCAAAAATCACATCATATCAGGGTTATCTCGTAAGATTAATATAGTTTAGATATAGTTTATAATATTAATTTAAATATAGGGTAAATATCATAGCAATATATATTAGTATTTAATACGAAAACAACCTATCGGTGTAACGAAGATTTGCTACCATCAAGACTATTTCTACTTTAGATACAGCAGCCCGCAGCAATACAGTACATACATGTAGATTTTTAAGCCAGGATAATCTTCTTCTTCCAGCCCTTCCTTTTCCCTGCAGTTTACCCTGAATAAGAAGGTGTTAACGGCTTCTAGTTGTTTCCCCATTCTTTGTAGGACGGTCTTATTTCTTATTCATCAATCCTAGATAGTTTAAGTATTTTTCCATAATTCGTCAATTCAAATGCTTCTATATTTTTAGTTATTGCTTGGATGAGAGTCTATTTTTCTACGCTACACTACTACTACAAGAGAACGGGTAGACCATAACTTCGTACTGTGCGTATGCGAATTTGTAGTTTTAATTCTCGACATCAGATAAGTGTTTTCATTTTTTCAAACAATGCTCTTGCTTTTTCTATTCGGCTTGTAATTTTGATGCTGTTTTCTCATTTTTCAAATAAATTGCAACCCCGGTATTTGTATTTTGCAACTTGTTCTAACCAGTTTCTGTCGTTCACCAATATTTTTTAATTGATGTTATAAGTTTTGCTCACTTTCAACCAGTAGAACGGTGTCATCTGCATAGCGCAGGTTGTTTAATCTTATGCTGTTTATGTTAATTCTTTCAAGTCTATTTTCTAATGCATCTTTCAATATCGCTTCAGAATATATGTTAAACATAAGTGGCGATAAAATTCAACCTTTTCGAACTAGTCTTAGTGTTTGTTTCTGGTCGTTTAATTTTCCCTCAATCTTATCGGTTGTTATTTGGTTCTAGTAGATATTTGTCATGATGCGAATATCTTTGTCATCGAGTCAAATACCTTTTCGTAATCAACAAAGCATACATAAACATATTGGTTAACAAATTTACATCTCTCAGCTAGGAGTCGTATACTCTAAAGAGCTTGTCTGGTAGCTAAGCCATTTCAGAAATCGTCTATAAGAAAAATTAAAGTTAATTAAGTAATCGTTTAAAATTGCCTCTATTCACTTCCACATATTTTCTAACTCGTTTTAAATACGATCTTCAAATTCGAGCAAGCGTATGAAGGTAATTGATGTAAACGCCTCGAATATTCTATTTTGTGAATCATGCTCGTTTACTATTGGAGTTGGGTACATAATTTCTTTGATTGCATCCCAAATAAAAAAGTCTAGTGGAGTGATATTGCTGGCTTATTGCTGGCCATGGATGCACAGTTCCTCTTCCAATCCAATTTTCTTCAAAAACGTTATTTAATTAAGTTTTAATAATCCAACTGCAGTGTACAGGACAGCCATCATGTTGATACCAAAGTTTTTGATGCACATTGTGTTCTGCCTCTTCTAATAACCTAGCTAAAATGAATTGCAATAAACTCAAGTTATGTGGTTTATTTAAATTTTCACGCAAAAATGTGGTCCTGTAATATGGTTACCCACTTCTTCTTCTCTTCTTCGGGCACCATGTCTTAATCGAGCACTGAGAATACCCATGTCTATGATCCTTGTATACTTGTCGCGATCTTGAGCTTAGTGTAATAACTCTTCTGTCCCGTCCACTGTCAAATATTTCTTAGCCATGACAGTTTTTACGACTTACTTCTCTCTTGCCTTAAATGTTTCCATTTGAGATTAAACGAATTAAACATACATGACATTATTAGTAAATATCTATCGAGTTTTGAAGTGAAGGGGATCCCAAAGCAACGTGAGAACCAAAAATTGAAAATACTTTCTTACATCGACAAAGCATTTTATTAATTTCCTTATCCACCACGGGCCATCTCCTTAAAAATTAGACGCTGGAAAACGAACTGCAGTCAATATGAATGACAATACGTTTAATATACGATAAACTAAATTGGGAATAGAGTCTTGACATTGTTTAGATTGTGAGAAAATCTGATAAATTTCAAGATTGGGGTGGCTGTATTATGTTCTTAAACAATGGTAGTTTGTACTCGTAATAAAGTGAAAAATATAACAAAGTTAGATACACATATGTCGTAAAGGTAGGTTAATTTTACCATATTTTCCACTACCTCTTGCAATTTTTATCATAAGTTCTTATAATTATCCTGATAATTTTTTCACCTTATTTTTTTCTTGGATATGCTGTCTATTAGCTAACAACCCCAAGAGGAAAAATTGCCTATTGAGTTAGCCACGGTGACAATAGAACACGCTAATTTTAGACTATTTTGAGTCACTTCAGTAGCCCCTGAGATGACCATTAGTGATCAGTGGTTTAAGATTTAGAATCCTTTTGTCAATTCTATTCGGTGTTTTATTTCTTGATCTGGATCCATAAATTGATTTATCCAACTTCCCAAATATTTAAAGTGCTGTACTTTTTCTATATCGTCTTCTTTGACAGTTAGTATTATTGGACCTACCTCTTCCATTCTTACTTCCATTAATCTTGTATTTTTGGTGTTTATGGTCCCCGCCTGCTATTTTCCTCGTCTACTGTAATAAGTAAGTGTTGCAGTTCTTCTGTTGATTCAGCCATGATTGAGGTGTTATCATATCTAATACTATCATTGCGTTTTCTACGAATTCTAGTTTCTGTTCTTCTGCTGTGTTCTTGAAGCGGGATGTATGTAGATTTCAGCCATTTTCTAGGGATATTACCTGTGCTACGTCTGCTTCAGGAGAGGTGTTAACGTATTAGGTTGATAATGATAATGATAATAATTTAAAATGGTTGTTGATCAAGATGAAATCAATTAGGTTTCTAACAATGATTCCTTGTTGGTCTGCCAGTGATGATTCTTATTCACGGCCTCTAACACTGCTAGTTCATTTTACATGTTTGTAATCGTTTCGGGCTTACATGTTCTGCAATTAACAAACTTACTTTAGTTTTTGAAAGAAATTCGTAGGAGTCTAAAGTTTTTCAGGCGGTGGGCTCCTATTTGGATAGCACCGGACATACAACTTAGGGATTGCAACCGCATTTCCGTTGTATTCACCACGAAAAAAATCTGAATCCTCCTTATGTAAATAAATATTACTAAAAATTAAATTTGTTGACTAAGTATTGCCATAATTAATTAAATTATTTAATTTTAGAAAAAAGTAGATTTAGGTGCCAGAAAAATATTTTAATTAAATCTTTTTTATATTTCGGCAGAGGGCGCAATTTCCCACTGTTGCCTCAGATACTAATATGGTTCGAAAAGGTCTTAGCGCCATCCATGTATAGCGTAATTACGCTGATCTGACGAACACTATTTAAAAAAGGAAAGGGCATAATGTAGAAACATCAAAGCTACTGTTTTTTCTTAGTTTTACATTTATTTTAATTATTATTTTATATTAAAACATATTTTAGTAAATTAAAATATTAATATTTCCTTCTTTGTTTTTAGTAGGCGTGTAAGTCCATTAATTTTGTTGTTATTGGTAAAACACGTTTTCTATTTTCCACAGCCTCCACTGCTGGAACTGCTACTGCTGCTGCTGCTTTGTCTTTTTATTCTGGTATCTCTCCTCTTCCTGCCGCCGCCGGCGGAACTGCTGCTGCTGCTGCTACTGCCGCCAACGCCGCTACTGGAGCTGCTGCTGCTACTGCTGGTTTGTCTTTTTATTCTAGTAAGGTCGTCGTCAGAAGAATCAATGACCAGCGGGGCTGATGCGATTACAGAAGACTCTTCTGCTAAATGTAGAGCAGTTTCTGTAAAACGATAGAATGAGCTCATGAAACATTCATTTCGTGGATAGAGAAAAGCAACAACTAAGCGCGATTTAAATAACAATTGTTAGTTGTAAAGCTGTTTAGGAGAACGCGAATATGTCACACAATCGAAACCGAGAGAACTTTAAGATTGTTGTAATCATTTTGTATAAAATAAATACATTCAAAGGAAATTGTCGTTCAAATAGAACACTTATTAATTAATTGTCTAATTATCGTATACATAAGCACGTTAAATTTTTGGATCGTAAGAAGCATAGGACCAGTTTGTAATTACTAAGTTATACAGGGTGTTGAAAAATTGTCAGAGCACGAATGTCATAACTATGAAATAAATTTAATTTAGTAAACTATATAAAATCACAAATATTATCGAAAACGCTGATTAAAATTGGTCGTCCTCTATTGAGCCCCCTATTTGCCCCTTTTCAACGCCTTGTATAAGTTAAAATTACAACTTTCTAAAGCTTGTACTGTAAAAGCGAAGTGCTATCTTAGTAGGATAATACAAAGCAAATATATATAACTTTAAAATTAATTTTTGAATTAATATAAATATTGTCTTGCTTACCATCTACTGGTACTGCCAGCACTTGGCAATACAGAACACAACAAACGACAGCAATTACAATTAAAAGCTTCATAGTAATAGTGATTTTTAAAATTCTTAACCAAGTACAATCAACTAATGTTGAAGAATGGTGATTGGATCATAAAATGTGCCATATGGACCAATGAACTAC
The DNA here is from genome assembly GCA_014611495.1 of Limonius californicus. Classification (NCBI taxonomy): domain Eukaryota; kingdom Metazoa; phylum Arthropoda; class Insecta; order Coleoptera; family Elateridae; genus Limonius; species Limonius californicus. The sequence continues at coordinate 824 of JABXWE010009087.1, read as the reverse complement.
AATAAATCACGATGTCATGAAAAATACGTTCAAGATGGATTACTTTGGGTAATTCCTGGACCCAATGTATGCTTATTTCAAAGAGAAGTTCATGCATGTATAAAAGGAGTGAACTTTGACCTGATTCACTTATGGGAATTACAACTGATAGTAGGATCGTTTGATGTTTGTAAAATCTTGCAGCCGACAAATTAAGGTCTATTGTAAAATGAAAATAATGTCTTTCAGAATATTCTCCTTTTGTTTTCTCCATTAAATACTAATTTAAAAAATAGCTCTGTATATAATTATTCAAGAGAAACTGCAGAACATATATTTAGCAACTGTGATGCACTGGCCTACCAAAGGCTAAAATTCCTTGAAGAGGTAACAACGGTGCCCCAACACATAGGAAAGACAGCCCCCAAAAAATCTTGAGTTTCATCTAGAGTTTAGGTATTTGGGAAACATAAAGTGTAGAGTAGTCACAGGAGAGCTTTCTAGGTTATAGGTTTTTACGGGTCTACACAACCCCAACAACAATCTAGTCTAATCTAATCTAGTTGGTCCATCTTGTACCGTATGTACAAAAAAATTTTAGATAAAGGGTGGCTTTGTACTTCAATACGTCGGTCTTTGATGATTTTATGAAAATTAAATGTCAGTTTTAATCAGATTTAATTTAATAATGGTGTTTACAGAAATACATAAGCGATTCATCGTTGAATCTTTATTTTCGCAATGGAAATCTTGAAAATGGGGAATGGATTTACAGTACCCGCCCTTGTATGGTTGAATTTCGACAACAGTTTCCTGATTTTGTGTTTCTGGAGGCCGACTTTTTT